>CANTUQ010000486.1:0-65219 GCA_947683425.1 Excoecaria cochinchinensis
TAGGGAAATCCGTAAAAATTCGTCAGATTCCGACGAAGCCAGTTCTCGATGCGTTGTGACCGGCAAGCTTCCAGTAGCGATTCCAATCAGGTTTTCCCGAATTATTGGACTCGGATCAAAAATTTCACCACTTTTTACGATTTCTCGATTCTGGTGATTTTCCCTAGTGGTACCCCTAGGGAAATCCGTAAAAAATCGTCAGATTCCGACGAAGCCAGTTCTCGATGCGTTGTGACCGGCAAGCTTCCAGTAGCGATTCCAATCAGGTTTTCCCGAATTATTGGACTCGGATCCAAAATTTCACCACTTTTTACGATTTCTCGATTCTGGTGATTTTCCCTAGTGGTACCCCTAGGGAAATCCGTAATAAATCGTCAGATTCCGACGAAGCCAGTTCTCGATGCGTTGTGACCGGCAAGCTTCCAGTAGCGATTCCAATCAGGTTTTCCCGAATTATTGGACTCGGATCCAAAATTTCACCACTTTTTACGATTTCTCGATTCTGGTGATTTTCCCTAGTGGTACCCCTAGGGAAATCCGTAAAAATTCGTCAGATTCCGACGAAGCCAGTTCTCGATGCGTTGTGACCGGCAAGCTTCCAGTAGCGATTCCAATCAGGTTTTCCCGAATTATTGGACTCGGATCCAAAATTTCACCACTTTTTACGATTTCTCGATTCTGGTGATTTTCCCTAGTGGTACCCCTAGGGAAATCCGTAAAAATTCGTCAGATTCCGACGAAGCCAGTTCTCGATGCGTTGTGACCGGCAAGCTTCCAGTAGCGATTCCAATCAGGTTTTCCCGAATTATTGGACTCGGATCCAAAATTTCACCACTTTTTACGATTTCTCGATTCTGGTGATTTTCCCTAGTGGTACCCCTAGGGAAATCCGTAAAAATTCGTCAGATTCCCACGAAGCCAGTTCTCGATGCGTTGTGACCGGCAAGCTTCCAGTAGCGATTCCAATCAGGTTTTCCCGAATTATTGGACTCGGATCCAAAATTTCACCACTTTTTACGATTTCTCGATTCTGGTGATTTTCCCTAGTGGTACCCCTAGGGAAATCCGTAAAAAATCGTCAGATTCCGACGAAGCCAGTTCTCGATGCGTTGTGACCGGCAAGCTTCCAGTAGCGATTCCAATCAGGTTTTCCCGAATTATTGGACTCGGATCCAAAATTTCACCACTTTTTACGATTTCTCGATTCTGGTGATTTTCCCTAGTGGTACCCCTAGGGAAATCCGTAAAAATTCGTCAGATTCCGACGAAGCCAGTTCTCGATGCGTTGTGACCGGCAAGCTTCCAGTAGCGATTCCAATCAGGTTTTCCCGAATTATTGGACTCGGATCCAAAATTTCACCACTTTTTACGATTTCTCGATTCTGGTGATTTTCCCTAGTGGTACCCCTAGGGAAATCCGTAAAAATTCGTCAGATTCCGACGAAGCCAGTTCTCGATGCGTTGTGACCGGCAAGCTTCCAGTAGCGATTCCAATCAGGTTTTCCCGAATTATTGGACTCGGATCCAAAATTTCACCACTTTTTACGATTTCTCGATTCTGGTGATTTTCCCTAGTGGTACCCCTAGGGAAATCCGTAAAAATTCGTCAGATTCCGACGAAGCCAGTTCTCGATGCGTTGTGACCGGCAAGCTTCCAGTAGCGATTCCAATCAGGTTTTCCCGAATTATTGGACTCGGATCCAAAATTTCACCACTTTTTACGATTTCTCGATTCTGGTGATTTTCCCTAGTGGTACCCCTAGGGAAATCCGTAAAAATTCGTCAGATTCCGACGAAGCCAGTTCTCGATGCGTTGTGACCGGCAAGCTTCCAGTAGCGATTCCAATCAGGTTTTCCCGAATTATTAGACTCGGATCCAAAATTTCACCACTTTTTACGATTTCTCGATTCTGGTGATTTTCCCTAGTGGTACCCCTAGGGAAATCCGTAAAAATTCGTCAGATTCCGACGAAGCCAGTTCTCGATGCGTTGTGACCGGCAAGCTTCCAGTAGCGATTCCAATCAGGTTTTCCCGAATTATTGGACTCGGATCCAAAATTTCACCACTTTTTACAATTTCTCGATTCTGGTGATTTTCCCTAGTGGTACCCCTAGGGAAATCCGTAAAAATTCGTCAGATTCCGACGAAGCCAATTCTCGATGCGTTGTGACCGGCAAGCTTCCAGTAGCGATTCCAATCAGGTTTTCCCGAATTATTGGACTCGGATCCAAAATTTTACCACTTTTTACGATTTCTCGATTCTGGTGATTTTCCCTAGTGGTACCCCTAGGGAAATCCGTAAAAATTCGTCAGATTCCGACGAAGCCAATTCTCGATGCGTTGTGACCGGCAAGCTTCCAGTAGCTATTCCAATCGAGTTTTCCTGAATTATAGGACTCGGATCCGAAATTTCACCACTTTTTACGATTTCTCGATTTTGGTGATTTTCCCTAGTGGTACCCCGAGGGAAATCCGTAAAAATCCGTCGGATTCCGACGAAGCCAATTCTCGATGCGTTGTGACCGGCAAGCTTCCAGTAGCGATTCCAATCAGGTTTTCCCGAATTATTGGACTCGGATCCAAAATTTCACCACTTTTTACGATTTCTCGATTCTGGTGATTTTCCCTAGTGGTACCCCTAGGGAAATCCGTAAAAATTCGCCAGATTCCGACGAAGCCAGTTCTCGATGCGTTGTGACCGGCAAGCTTCCAGTAGCGATTCCAATCAGGTTTTCCCGAATTATTGGACTCGGATCCAAAATTTCACCACTTTTTACGATTTCTCGATTCTGGTGATTTTCCCTAGTGGTACCCCTAGGGAAATCCGTAAAAATTCGTCAGATTCCGACGAAGCCAATTCTCGATGCGTTGTGACCGGCAAGCTTCCAGTAGCGATTCCAATCAGGTTTTCCCGAATTATTGGACTCGGATCCAAAATTTCACCACTTTTTACGATTTCTCGATTCTGGTGATTTTCCCTAGTGGTACCCCTAGGGAAATCCGTAAAAATTCGTCAGATTCCGACGAATCAAATTCTCGATGCGTTGTGACCGGCAAGCTTCCAGTAGCTATTCCAATCGAGTTTTCCTGAATTATAGGACTCGGATCCGAAATTTCAACACTTTTTACGATTTCTCGATTTTGGTGATTTTCCCTAGTGGTACTCCGAGGGAAATCCGTAAAAATCCGTCGGATTCCGACGAAGCCAATTCTCGATGCGTTGTGACCGGCAAGCTTCCTGTAGCTATTCCAATCGAGTTTTCCTGAATTATTGGAGTCAGACCCGAAATTTCACCACTTTTTACGATTTCTCGATTTTGGTGATTTTCCATAGTGGTACCCCTAGGGAAATCCGTCGGATTCCGACGAAGCCAATTCTCGATGCGTTGTGACCGGCAAGCTTCCAATAGCTATTCCAATCGAGTTTTCCTGAATTATTGGACTCGGATCCGAAATTTCACCACTTTTTACGATTTCTCGATTTTGGTGATTTTCCCTAGTGGTACCCCTAGGGAAATCCGTAAAAATCCGTCGATTTCCGACAAATTCAATTCTCGATGCGTCATGACCGGCAAGCTTCCAGTAGCTATTCCATTCGAGTTTTCCTGAATTATTGGACTCGGATCCGAAATTTCACCACTTTTTACGATTTCTCGATTTTGGTGATTTTCCCTAGTGGTACCCCTAGGGAAATCCGTAAAAATCCGTCGGATTCCGACGAAGCCAATTCTCGATGCGTTGTGACCGGCAAGCTCCCAGTAGCTATTCCAAACGAGTTTTCCTGAATTATTGGACTCAGATCCGAAATTTCACCACTTTTTACGATTTCTCGATTTTGGTGATTTTCACTAGTGGTACCCCTAGGGAAATCCGTAAAAATCCGTCGGATTCCGACGAAGCCAGTTCTCTATGCGTTGTGACCGGCAAGCTTCCAGTAGCGATTCCAATCAGGTTTTCCCAAATTATTGGACTCGGATCCAAAATTTCACCACTTTTTACGATTTCTCGATTCTGGTGATTTTCCCTAGTGGTACCCCTAGGGAAATCCGTAAAAATTCGTCAGATTCCGACGAAGCCAGTTCTCGATGCGTTGTGACCGGCAAGCTTCCAGTAGCGATTCCAATCAGGTTTTCCCGAATTATTGGACTCGGATCCAAAATTTCACCACTTTTTACGATTTCTCGATTCTGGTGATTTTCCCTAGTGGTACCCCTAGGGAAATCCGTAAAAATTCGTCAGATTCCGACGAAGCCAGTTCTCGATGCGTTGTGACCGGCAAGCTTCCAGTAGCGATTCCAATCAGGTTTTCCCGAATTATTGGACTCGGATCCAAAATTTCACCACTTTTTACGATTTCTCGATTCTGGTGATTTTCCCTAGTGGTACCCCTAGGGAAATCCGTAAAAATTCGTCAGATTCCGACGAAGCCAGTTCTCGATGCGTTGTGACCGGCAAGCTTCCAGTAGCGATTCCAATCAGGTTTTCCCGAATTATTGGACTCGGATCCAAAATTTCACCACTTTTTACGATTTCTCGATTCTGGTGATTTTCCCTAGTGGTACCCCTAGGGAAATCCGTAAAAATTCGTCAGATTCCGACGAAGCCAATTCTCGATGCGTTGTGACCGGCAAGCTTCCAGTAGCGATTCCAATCAGGTTTTCCCGAATTATTGGACTCGGATCCAAAATTTCACCACTTTTTACGATTTCTCGATTCTGGTGATTTTCCCTAGTGGTACCCCTAGGGAAATCCGTAAAAATTCGTCAGATTCCGACGAAGCCAGTTCTCGATGCGTTGTGACCGGCAAGCTTCCAGTAGCGATTCCAATCAGGTTTTCCCGAATTATTGGACTCGGATCCAAAATTTCACCACTTTTTACGATTTCTCGATTCTGGTGATTTTCCCTAGTGGTACCCCTAGGGAAATCCGTAAAAATTCGTCAGATTCCGACGAAGCCAGTTCTCGATGCGTTGTGACCGGCAAGCTTCCAGTAGCGATTCCAATCAGTTTTTCCCGAATTATTGGACTCGGATCCAAAATTTCACCACTTTTTACGATTTCTCGATTCTGGTGATTTTTCCTAGTGGTACCCCTAGGGAAATCCGTAAAAATTCGTCAGATTCCGACGAAGCCAGTTCTCGATGCGTTGTGACCGGCAAGCTTCCAGTAGCGATTCCAATCAGGTTTTCCCGAATTATTGGACTCGGATCCAAAATTTCACCACTTTTTATGATTTCTCGATTCTGGTGATTTTCCCTAGTGGTACCCCTAGGGAAATCCGTAAAAATTCGTCAGATTCCGAAGAAGCCAGTTCTCGATGCGTTGTGACCGGCAAGCTTCCAGTAGCGATTCCAATCAGGTTTTCCCGAATTATTGGACTCGGATCCAAAATTTCACCACTTTTTACGATTTCTCGATTCTGGTGATTTTCCCTAGTGGTACCCCTAGGGAAATCCGTAAAAATTCGTCAGATTCCGACGAAGCCAGTTCTCGATGCGTTGTGACCGGCAAGCTTCCAGTAGCGATTCCAATCAGGTTTTCCCGAATTATTGGACTCGGATCCAAAATTTCACCACTTTTTACGATTTCTCGATTCTGGTGATTTTCCCTAGTGGTACCCCTAGGGAAATCCGTAAAAATTCGTCAGATTCCGACGAAGCAAATTCTCGATGCGTTGTGACCGGCAAGCTTCCAGTAGCTATTCCAATCGAGTTTTCCTGAATTATAGGACTCGGATCCGAAATTTCAACACTTTTTACGATTTCTCGATTTTGGTGATTTTCCCTAGTGGTACTCCGAGGGAAATCCGTAAAAATCCGTCGGATTCCGACGAAGCCAATTCTCGATGCGTTGTGACCGGCAAGCTTCCTGTAGCTATTCCAATCGAGTTTTCCTGAATTATTGGAGTCAGACCCGAAATTTCACCACTTTTTACGATTTCTCGATTTTGGTGATTTTCCATAGTGGTACCCCTAGGGAAATCCGTAAAAATTCGTCAGATTCCGACGAAGCCAGTTCTCGATGCGTTGTGACCGGCAAGCTTCCAGTAGCGATTCCAATCAGGTTTTCCCGAATTATTGGACTCGGATCCAAAATTTCACCACTTTTTACGATTTCTCGATTCTGGTGATTTTCCCTAGTGGTACCCCTAGGGAAATCCGTAAAAATTCGTCAGATTCCGACGAAGCCAGTTCTCGATGCGTTGTGACCGGCAAGCTTCCAGTAGCGATTCCAATCAGGTTTTCCCGAATTATTGGACTCGGATCCAAAATTTCACCACTTTTTACGATTTCTCGATTCTGGTGATTTTCCCTAGTGGTACCCCTAGGGAAATCCGTAAAAATTCGTCAGATTTCGACGAAGCCAGTTCTCGATGCGTTGTGACCGGCAAGCTTCCAGTAGCGATTCCAATCAGGTTTTCCCGAATTATTGGACTCGGATCCAAAATTTCACCACTTTTTACGATTTCTCGATTCTGGTGATTTTTCCTAGTGGTACCCCTAGGGAAATCCGTAAAAATTCGTCAGATTCCGACGAAGCCAGTTCTCGATGCGTTGTGACCGGCAAGCTTCCAGTAGCGATTCCAATCAGGTTTTCCCGAATTATTGGACTCGGATCCAAAATTTCACCACTTTTTACGATTTCTCGATTCTGGTGATTTTCCCTAGTGGTACCCCTAGGGAAATCCGTAAAAATTCGTCAGATTCCGACGAAGCCAGTTCTCGATGCGTTGTGACCGGCAAGCTTCCAGTAGCGATTCCAATCAGGTTTTCCCGAATTATTGGACTCGGATCCAAAATTTCACCACTTTTTACGATTTCTCGATTCTGGTGATTTTCCCTAGTGGTACCCCTAGGGAAATCCGTAAAAATTCGTCAGATTCCGACGAAGCCAGTTCTCGATGCGTTGTGACCGGCAAGCTTCCAGTAGCGATTCCAATCAGGTTTTCCCGAATTATTGGACTCGGATCCAAAATTTCACCACTTTTTACGATTTCTCGATTCTGGTGATTTTCCCTAGTGGTACCCCTAGGGAAATCCGTAAAAATTCGTCAGATTCCGACGAAGCCAGTTCTCGATGCGTTGTGACCGGCAAGCTTCCAGTAGCGATTCCAATCAGGTTTTCCCGAATTATTGGACTCGGATCCAAAATTTCACCACTTTTTACGATTTCTCGATTCTGGTGATTTTCCCTAGTGGTACCCCTAGGGAAATCCGTAATAAATCGTCAGATTCCGACGAAGCCAGTTCTCGATGCGTTGTGACCGGCAAGCTTCCAGTAGCGATTCCAATCTGGTTTTCCCGAATTATTGGACTCGGATCCAAAATTTCACCACTTTTTACGATTTCTCGATTCTGGTGATTTTCCCTAGTGGTACCCCTAGGGAAATCCGTAAAAATTCGTCAGATTCCGACGAAGCCAGTTCTCGATGCGTTGTGACCGGCAAGCTTCCAGTAGCGATTCCAATCAGGTTTTCCCGAATTATTGGACTCGGATCCAAAATTTCACCACTTTTTACGATTTCTCGATTCTGGTGATTTTCCCTAGTGGTACCCCTAGGGAAATCCGTAAAAATTCGTCAGATTCCGACGAAGCCAGTTCTCGATGCGTTGTGACCGGCAAGCTTCCAGTAGCGATTCCAATCAGGTTTTCCCGAATTATTGGACTCGGATCCAAAATTTCACCACTTTTTACGATTTCTCGATTCTGGTGATTTTCCCTAGTGGTACCCCTAGGGAAATCCGTAAAAATTCGTCAGATTCCGACGAAGCCAGTTCTCGATGCGTTGTGACCGGCAAGCTTCCAGTAGCGATTCCAATCAGGTTTTCCCGAATTATTGGACTCGGATCCAAAATTTCACCACTTTTTACGATTTCTAGATTCTGGTGATTTTCCCTAGTGGTACCCCTAGGGAAATCCGTAAAAATTCGTCAGATTCCGACGAAGCCAGTTCTCGATGCGTTGTGACCGGCAAGCTTCCAGTAGCGATTCCAATCAGGTTTTCCCGAATTATTGGACTCGGATCCAAAATTTCACCACTTTTTACGATTTCTCGATTCTGGTGATTTTCCCTAGTGGTACCCCTAGGGAAATCCGTAAAAATTCGTCAGATTCCGACGAAGCCAGTTCTCGATGCGTTGTGACCGGCAAGCTTCCAGTAGCGATTCCAATCAGGTTTTCCCGAATTATTGGACTCAGATCCAAAATTTCACCACTTTTTACGATTTCTCGATTCTGGTGATTTTCCCTAGTGGTACCCCTAGGGAAATCCGTAAAAATTCGTCAGATTCCGACGAAGCCAGTTCTCGATGCGTTGTGACCGGCAAGCTTCCAGTAGCGATTCCAATCAGGTTTTCCCGAATTATTGGACTCGGATCCAAAATTTCACCACTTTTTACGATTTCTCGATTCTGGTGATTTTCCCTAGTGGTACCCCTAGGGAAATCCGTAAAAATTCGTCAGATTCCGACGAAGCCAGTTCTCGATGCGTTGTGACCGGCAAGCTTCCAGTAGCGATTCCAATCAGGTTTTCCCGAATTATTGGACTCGGATCCAAAATTTCACCACTTTTTACGATTTCTCGATTCTGGTGATTTTCCCTAGTGGTACCCCTAGGGAAATCCGTAAAAATTCGTCAGATTCCGACGAAGCCAGTTCTCGATGCGTTGTGACCGGCAAGCTTCCAGTAGCGATTCCAATCAGGTTTTCCCGAATTATTGGACTCGGATCCAAAATTTCACCACTTTTTACGATTTCTCGATTCTGGTGATTTTCCCTAGTGGTACCCCTAGAGAAATCCGTAAAAATTCGTCAGATTCCGACGAAGCCAATTCTCGATGCGTTGTGACCGGCAAGCTTCCAGTAGCGATTCCAATCAGGTTTTCCCGAATTATTGGACTCGGATCCAAAATTTCACCACTTTTTACGATTTCTCGATTCTGGTGATTTTCCCTAGTGGTACCCCTAGGGAAATCCGTAAAAATTCGTCAGATTTCGACGAAGCCAATTCTCGATGCGTTGTGACCGGCAAGCTTCCAATAGCGATTCCAATCAGGTTTTCCCGAATTATTGGACTCGGATCCAAAATTTCACCACTTTTTACGATTTCTCGATTTTGGTGATTTTCCCTAGTGGTACCCCTAAGGAAATCCGTCGGATTCCGACGAAACCAATTCTCGATGCGTTGCGACCGGCAAGCTTCCAGTAGCTATTCCAATCGAGTTTTCCTGAATTATTGGACTCGGATCCAAAATTTCACAACATTTTTACGATTTCTCGATTTTGGTGATTTTCCCCAGTGGTACCCCTAGGGAAATCCGTCGGATTCCGACGAAGTCAATTCTCGATGCGTTGTGACCGGCAAGCTTCCAGTAGCGATTCCAATCAGGTTTTCCCGAATTATTGGACTCGGATCCAAAATTTCACCACTTTTTACGATTTCTCGATTCTGGTGATTTTCCCTAGTGGTACCCCTAGGGAAATCCGTAAAAATTCGTCAGATTCCGAAGAAGCCAATTCTCGATGCGTTGTGACCGGCAAGCTTCCAGTAGCTATTCCAATCGAGTTTTCCTGAATTATAGGACTCGGATCCGAAATTTCACCACTTTTTACGATTTCTCGATTTTGGTGATTTTCCCTAGTGGTACCCCGAGGGAAATCCGTAAAAATCCGTCGGATTCCGACGAAGCCAATTCTCGATGTGTTGTGACCGGCAAGCTTCCTGTAGCTATTCCAATCGAGTTTTCCTGAATTATTGGAGTCAGACCCGAAATTTCACCACTTTTTACGATTTCTCGATTCTGGTGATTTTCCCTAGTGGTACCCCTAGGGAAATCCGTAAAAATTCGTCAGATTCCGACGAAGCCAATTCTCGATGCGTTGTGACCGGCAAGCTTCCAGTAGCGATTCCAATCAGGTTTTCCCGAATTATTGGACTCGGATCCAAAATTTCACCACTTTTTACGATTTCTCGATTCTGGTGATTTTCCCTAGTGGTACCCCTAGGGAAATCCGTAAAAATTCGTCAGATTCCGACGAAGCCAGTTCTCGATGCGTTGTGACCGGCAAGCTTCCAGTAGCGATTCCAATCAGGTTTTCCCGAATTATTGGACTCGGATCCAAAATTTCACCACTTTTTACGATTTCTCGATTCTGGTGATTTTCCCTAGTGGTACCCCTAGGGAAATCCGTAAAAATTCGTCAGATTCCGACGAAGCCAGTTCTCGATGCGTTGTGACCGGCAAGCTTCCAGTAGCGATTCCAATCAGGTTTTCCCGAATTATTGGACTCGGATCCAAAATTTCACCACTTTTTACGATTTCTCGATTCTGGTGATTTTCCCTAGTGGTACCCCTAGGGAAATCCGTAAAAATTCGTCAGATTCCGACGAAGCCAGTTCTCGATGCGTTGTGACCGGCAAGCTTCCAGTAGCGATTCCAATCAGGTTTTCCCGAATTATTGGACTCGGATCCAAAATTTCACCACTTTTTACGATTTCTCGATTCTGGTGATTTTCCCTAGTGGTACCCCTAGGGAAATCCGTACAAATTCGTCAGATTCCGACGAAGCCAGTTCTCGATGCGTTGTGACCGGCAAGCTTCCAGTAGCGATTCCAATCAGGTTTTCCCGAATTATTGGACTCGGATCCAAAATTTCACCACTTTTTACGATTTCTCGATTCTGGTGATTTTCCCTAGTGGTACCCCTAGGGAAATCCGTAAAAATTCGTCAGATTTCGACGAAGCCAGTTCTCGATGCGTTGTGACCGGCAAGCTTCCAGTAGCGATTCCAATCAGGTTTTCCCGAATTATTGGACTCGGATCCAAAATTTCACCACTTTTTACGATTTCTCGATTCTGGTGATTTTTCCTAGTGGTACCCCTAGGGAAATCCGTAAAAATTCGTCAGATTCCGACGAAGCCAGTTCTCGATGCGTTGTGACCGGCAAGCTTCCAGTAGCGATTCCAATCAGGTTTTCCCGAATTATTGGACTCGGATCCAAAATTTCACCACTTTTTACGATTTCTCGATTCTGGTGATTTTCCCTAGTGGTACCCCTAGGGAAATCCGTAAAAATTCGTCAGATTCCGACGAAGCCAGTTCTCGATGCGTTGTGACCGGCAAGCTTCCAGTAGCGATTCCAATCAGGTTTTCCCGAATTATTGGACTCGGATCCAAAATTTCACCACTTTTTACGATTTCTCGATTCTGGTGATTTTCCCTAGTGGTACCCCTAGGGAAATCCGTAAAAATTCGTCAGATTCCGACGAAGCCAGTTCTCGATGCGTTGTGACCGGCAAGCTTCCAGTAGCGATTCCAATCAGGTTTTCCCGAATTATTGGACTCGGATCCAAAATTTCACCACTTTTTACGATTTCTCGATTCTGGTGATTTTCCCTAGTGGTACCCCTAGGGAAATCCGTAAAAATTCGTCAGATTCCGATGAAGCCAGTTCTCGATGCGTTGTGACCGGCAAGCTTCCAGTAGCGATTCCAATCAGGTTTTCCCGAATTATTGGACTCGGATCCAAAATTTCACCACTTTTTACGATTTCTCGATTCTGGTGATTTTCCCTAGTGGTACCCCTAGGGAAATCCGTAATAAATCGTCAGATTCCGATGAAGCCAGTTTTCGATGCGTTGTGACCGGCAAGCTTCCAGTAGCGATTCCAATCTGGTTTTCCCGAATTATTGGACTCGGATCCAAAATTTCACCACTTTTTACGATTTCTCGATTCTGGTGATTTTCCCTAGTGGTACCCCTAGGGAAATCCGTAAAAATTCGTCAGATTCCGACGAAGCCAGTTCTCGATGCGTTGTGACCGGCAAGCTTCCAGTAGCGATTCCAATCAGGTTTTCCCGAATTATTGGACTCGGATCCAAAATTTCACCACTTTTTACGATTTCTCGATTCTGGTGATTTTCCCTAGTGGTACCCCTAGGGAAATCCGTAAAAATTCGTCAGATTCCGACGAAGCCAGTTCTCGATGCGTTGTGACCGGCAAGCTTCCAGTAGCGATTCCAATCAGGTTTTCCCGAATTATTGGACTCGGATCCAAAATTTCACCACTTTTTACGATTTCTCGATTCTGGTGATTTTCCCTAGTGGTACCCCTAGGGAAATCCGTAAAAATTCGTCAGATTCCGACGAAGCCAGTTCTCGATGCGTTGTGACCGGCAAGCTTCCAGTAGCGATTCCAATCAGGTTTTCCCGAATTATTGGACTCGGATCCAAAATTTCACCACTTTTTACGATTTCTAGATTCTGGTGATTTTCCCTAGTGGTACCCCTAGGGAAATCCGTAAAAATTCGTCAGATTCCGACGAAGCCAGTTCTCGATGCGTTGTGACCGGCAAGCTTCCAGTAGCGATTCCAATCAGGTTTTCCCGAATTATTGGACTCGGATCCAAAATTTCACCACTTTTTACGATTTCTCGATTCTGGTGATTTTCCCTAGTGGTACCCCTAGGGAAATCCGTAAAAATTCGTCAGATTCCGACGAAGCCAGTTCTCGATGCGTTGTGACCGGCAAGCTTCCAGTAGCGATTCCAATCAGGTTTTCCCGAATTATTGGACTCGGATCCAAAATTTCACCACTTTTTACGATTTCTCGATTCTGGTGATTTTCCCTAGTGGTACCCCTAGGGAAATCCGTAAAAATTCGTCAGATTTCGACGAAGCCAGTTCTCGATGCGTTGTGACCGGCAAGCTTCCAGTAGCGATTCCAATCAGGTTTTCCCGAATTATTGGACTCGGATCCAAAATTTCACCACTTTTTACGATTTCTCGATTCTGGTGATTTTCCCTAGTGGTACCCCTAGGGAAATCCGTAAAAATTCGTCAGATTCCGACGAAGCCAGTTCTCGATGCGTTGTGACCGGCAAGCTTCCAGTAGCGATTCCAATCAGGTTTTCCCGAATTATTGGACTCGGATCCAAAATTTCACCACTTTTTACGATTTCTCGATTCTGGTGATTTTCCCTAGTGGTACCCCTAGGGAAATCCGTAAAAATTCGTCAGATTCCGACGAAGCCAGTTCTCGATGCGTTGTGACCGGCAAGCTTCCAGTAGCGATTCCAATCAGGTTTTCCCGAATTATTGGACTCGGATCCAAAATTTCACCACTTTTTACGATTTCTCGATTCTGGTGATTTTCCCTAGTGGTACCCCTAGGGAAATCCGTTAAAATTCGTCAGATTCCGACGAAGCCAGTTCTCGATGCGTTGTGACCGGCAAGCTTCCAGTAGCGATTCCAATCAGGTTTTCCCGAATTATTGGACTCGGATCCAAAATTTCACCACTTTTTACGATTTCTCGATTCTGGTGATTTTCCCTAGTGGTACCCCTAGGGAAATCCGTACAAATTCGTCAGATTCCGACGAAGCCAGTTCTCGATGCGTTGTGACCGGCAAGCTTCCAGTAGCGATTCCAATCAGGTTTTCCCGAATTATTGGACTCGGATCCAAAATTTCACCACTTTTTACGATTTCTCGATTCTGGTGATTTTCCCTAGTGGTACCCCTAGGGAAATCCGTAAAAATTCGTCAGATTCCGACGAAGCCAGTTCTCGATGCGTTGTGACCGGCAAGCTTCCAGTAGCGATTCCAATCAGGTTTTCCCGAATTATTGGACTCGGATCCAAAATTTCACCACTTTTTACGATTTCTCGATTCTGGTGATTTTCCCTAGTGGTACCCCTAGGGAAATCCGTAAAAATTCGTCAGATTCCGACGAAGCCAGTTCTCGATGCGTTGTGACCGGCAAGCTTCCAGTAGCGATTCCAATCAGGTTTTCCCGAATTATTGGACTCGGATCCAAAATTTCACCACTTTTTACGATTTCTCGATTCTGGTGATTTTCCCTAGTGGTACCCCTAGGGAAATCCGTACAAATTCGTCAGATTCCGACGAAGCCAGTTCTCGATGCGTTGTGACCGGCAAGCTTCCAGTAGCGATTCCAATCAGGTTTTCCCGAATTATTGGACTCGGATCCAAAATTTCACCACTTTTTACGATTTCTCGATTCTGGTGATTTTCCCTAGTGGTACCCCTAGGGAAATCCGTAAAAATTCGTCAGATTCCGACGAAGCCAGTTCTCGATGCGTTGTGACCGGCAAGCTTCCAGTAGCGATTCCAATCAGGTTTTCCCGAATTATTGGACTCGGATCCAAAATTTCACCACTTTTTACGATTTCTCGATTCTGGTGATTTTCCCTAGTGGTACCCCTAGGGAAATCCGTAAAAATTCGTCAGATTCCGACGAAGCCAGTTCTCGATGCGTTGTGACCGGCAAGCTTCCAGTAGCGATTCCAATCAGGTTTTCCCGAATTATTGGACTCGGATCCAAAATTTCACCACTTTTTACGATTTCTCGATTCTGGTGATTTTCCCTAGTGGTACCCCTAGGGAAATCCGTAAAAATTCGTCAGATTCCGACGAAGCCAGTTCTCGATGCGTTGTGACCGGCAAGCTTCCAGTAGCGATTCCAATCAGGTTTTCCCGAATTATTGGACTCGGATCCAAAATTTCACCACTTTTTACGATTTCTCGATTCTGGTGATTTTCCCTAGTGGTACCCCTAGGGAAATCCGTAAAAATTCGTCAGATTCCGACGAAGCCAGTTCTCGATGCGTTGTGACCGGCAAGCTTCCAGTAGCGATTCCAATCAGGTTTTCCCGAATTATTGGACTCGGATCCAAAATTTCACCACTTTTTACGATTTCTCGATTCTGGTGATTTTCCCTAGTGGTACCCCTAGGGAAATCCGTACAAATTCGTCAGATTCCGACGAAGCCAGTTCTCGATGCGTTGTGACCGGCAAGCTTCCAGTAGCGATTCCAATCAGGTTTTCCCGAATTATTGGACTCGGATCCAAAATTTCACCACTTTTTACGATTTCTCGATTCTGGTGATTTTCCCTAGTGGTACCCCTAGGGAAATCCGTAAAAATTCGTCAGATTCCGACGAAGCCAGTTCTCGATGCGTTGTGACCGGCAAGCTTCCAGTAGCGATTCCAATCAGGTTTTCCCGAATTATTGGACTCGGATCCAAAATTTCACCACTTTTTACGATTTCTCGATTCTGGTGATTTTCCCTAGTGGTACCCCTAGGGAAATCCGTAAAAATTCGTCAGATTCCGACGAAGCCAGTTCTCGATGCGTTGTGACCGGCAAGCTTCCAGTAGCGATTCCAATCAGGTTTTCCCGAATTATTGGACTCGGATCCAAAATTTCACCACTTTTTACGATTTCTCGATTCTGGTGATTTTCCCTAGTGGTACCCCTAGGGAAATCCGTAAAAATTCGTCAGATTCCGACGAAGCCAGTTCTCGATGCGTTGTGACCGGCAAGCTTCCAGTAGCGATTCCAATCAGGTTTTCCCGAATTATTGGACTCGGATCCAAAATTTCACCACTTTTTACGATTTCTCGATTCTGGTGATTTTCCCTAGTGGTACCCCTAGGGAAATCCGTAAAAATTCGTCAGATTCCGACGAAGCCAATTCTCGATGCGTTGTGACCGGCAAGCTTCCAGTAGCGATTCCAATCAGGTTTTCCCGAATTATTGGACTCGGATCCAAAATTTCACCACTTTTTACGATTTCTCGATTCTGGTGATTTTCCCTAGTGGTACCCCTAGGGAAATCCGTAAAAATTCGTCAGATTCCGACGAAGCCAGTTCTCGATGCGTTGTGACCGGCAAGCTTCCAGTAGCGATTCCAATCAGGTTTTCCCGAATTATTGGACTCGGATCCAAAATTTCACCACTTTTTACGATTTCTCGATTCTGGTGATTTTCCCTAGTGGTACCCCTAGGGAAATCCGTAAAAATTCGTCAGATTCCGACGAAGCCAGTTATCGATGCGTTGTGACCGGCAAGCTTCCAGTAGCGAATCCAATCAGGTTTTCCCGAATTATTGGACTCGGATCCAAAATTTCACCACTTTTTACGATTTCTCGATTCTGGTGATTTTCCCTAGTGGTACCCCTAGGGAAATCCGTAAAAATTCGTCAGATTTCGACGAAGCCAGTTCTCGATGCGTTGTGACCGGCAAGCTTCCAGTAGCGATTCCAATCAGGTTTTCCCGAATTATTGGACTCGGATCCAAAATTTCACCACTTTTTACGATTTCTCGATTCTGGTGATTTTCCCTAGTGGTACCCCTAGGGAAATCCGTAAAAATTCGTCAGATTCCGACGAAGCCAGTTCTCGATGCGTTGTGACCGGCAAGCTTCCAGTAGCGATTCCAATCAGGTTTTCCCGAATTATTGGACTCGGATCCAAAATTTCACCACTTTTTACGATTTCTCGATTCTGGTGATTTTCCCTAGTGGTACCCCTAGGGAAATCCGTAAAAATTCGTCAGATTCCGACGAAGCCAGTTCTCGATGCGTTGTGACCGGCAAGCTTCCAGTAGCGATTCCAATCAGGTTTTCCCGAATTATTGGACTCGGATCCAAAATTTCACCACTTTTTACGATTTCTCGATTCTGGTGATTTTCCCTAGTGGTACCCCTAGGGAAATCCGTAAAAATTCGTCAGATTCCGACGAAGCCAGTTCTCGATGCGTTGTGACCGGCAAGCTTCCAGTAGCGATTCCAATCAGGTTTTCCCGAATTATTGGACTCGGATCCAAAATTTCACCACTTTTTATGATTTCTCGATTCTGGTGATTTTCCCTAGTGGTACCCCTAGGGAAATCCGTAAAAATTCGTCAGATTCCGACGAAGCCAGTTCTCGATGCGTTGTGACCGGCAAGCTTCCAGTAGCGATTCCAATCAGGTTTTCCCGAATTATTGGACTCGGATCCAAAATTTCACCACTTTTTACGATTTCTCGATTCTGGTGATTTTCCCTAGTGGTACCCCTAGGGAAATCCGTAAAAATTCGTCAGATTCCGACGAAGCCAATTCTCGATGCGTTGTGACCGGCAAGCTTCCAGTAGCGATTCCAATCAGGTTTTCCCGAATTATTGGACTCGGATCCAAAATTTCACCACTTTTTACGATTTCTCGATTCTGGTGATTTTCCCTAGTGGTACCCCTAGGGAAATCCGTAAAAATTCGTCAGATTCCGACGAAGCCAGTTCTAGATGCGTTGTGACCGGCAAGCTTCCAGTAGCGATTCCAATCAGGTTTTCCCGAATTATTGGACTCGGATCCAAAATTTCACCACTTTTTACAATTTCTCAATTCTGGTAATTTTCCCTAGTGGTACCCCTAGGGAAATCCGTAAAAATTCGTCAGATTCCGACGAAGCCAGTTCTCGATGCGTTGTGACCGGCAAGCTTCCAGTAGCGATTCCAATCAGGTTTTCCCGAATTATTGGACTCGGATCCAAAATTTCACCACTTTTTACGATTTCTCGATTCTGGTGATTTTCCCTAGTGGTACCCCTAGGGAAATCCGTAAAAATTCGACAGATTCCGACGAAACCAGTTCTCGATGCGTTGTGACCGGCAAGCTTCCAGTAGCGATTCCAATCAGGTTTTCCCGAATTATTGGACTCGGATCCAAAATTTCACCACTTTTTACAATTTCTCGATTCTGGTGATTTTTCCTAGTGGTACCCCTAGGGAAATCCGTAAAAATTCGTCAGATTCCGACGAAGCCAATTCTCGATGCGTTGTGACCGGCAAGCTTCCAGTAGCGATTCCAATCAGGTTTTCCCGAATTATTGGACTCGGATCCAAAATTTCACCACTTTTTACGATTTCTCGATTCTGGTGATTTTCCCTAGTGGTACCCCTAGGGAAATCCGTAAAAATTCGTCAGATTCCGACGAAGCCAATTCTCGATGCGTTGTGACCGGCAAGCTTCCAGTAGCTATTCCAATCGAGTTTTCCTGAATTATAGGACTCGGATCCGAAATTTCACCACTTTTTACGATTTCTCGATTTTGGTGATTTTCCCTAGTGGTACCCCGAGGGAAATCCGTAAAAATCCGTCGGATTCCGACGAAGCCAATTCTCGATGCGTTGTGACCGGCAAGCTTCCAGTAGCGATTCCAATCAGGTTTTCCCGAATTATTGGACTCGGATCCAAAATTTCACCACTTTTTACGATTTCTCGATTCTGGTGATTTTTCCTAGTGGTACCCCTAGGGAAATCCGTAAAAATTCGCCAGATTCCGACGAAGCCAGTTCTCGATGCGTTGTGACCGGCAAGCTTCCAGTAGCGATTCCAATTAGGTTTTCCCGAATTATTGGACTCGGATCCAAAATTTCACCACTTTTTACGATTTCTCGATTCTGGTGATTTTCCCTAGTGGTACCCCTAGGGAAATCCGTAAAAATTCGTCAGATTCCGACGAAGCCAATTCTCGATGCGTTGTGACCGGCAAGCTTCCAGTAGCGATTCCAATCAGGTTTTCCCGAATTATTGGACTCGGATCCAAAATTTCACCACTTTTTACGATTTCTCGATTCTGGTGATTTTCCCTAGTGGTACCCCTAGGGAAATCCGTAAAAATTCGTCAGATTCCGACGAAGCAAATTCTCGATGCGTTGTGACCGGCAAGCTTCCAGTAGCTATTCCAATCGAGTTTTCCTGAATTATAGGACTCGGATCCGAAATTTCAACACTTTTTACGATTTCTCGATTTTGGTGATTTTCCCTAGTGGTACTCCGAGGGAAATCCGTAAAAATCCGTCGGATTCCGACGAAGCCAATTCTCGATGCGTTGTGACCGGCAAGCTTCCTGTAGCTATTCCAATCGAGTTTTCCTGAATTATTGGAGTCAGACCCGAAATTTCACTACTTTTTACGATTTCTCGATTTTGGTGATTTTCCATAGTGGTACCCCTAGGGAAATCCGTCGGATTCCGACGAAGCCAATTCTCGATGCGTTGTGACCGGCAAGCTTCCAATAGCTATTCCAATCGAGTTTTCCTGAATTATTGGACTCGGATCCGAAATTTCACCACTTTTTACGATTTCTCGATTTTTGTGATTTTCCCTAGTGGTACCCCTAGGGAAATCCGTAAAAATCCGTCGATTTCCGACAAATTCAATTCTCGATGCGTCATGACCGGCAAGCTTCCAGTAGCTATTCCATTCGAGTTTTTCTGAATTATTGGACTCGGATCCGAAATTTCACCACTTTTTACGATTTCTCGATTTTGGTGATTTTCCCTAGTGGTACCCCTAGGGAAATCCGTAAAAATCCGTCGGATTCCGACGAAGCCAATTCTCGATGCGTTGTGACCGGCAAGCTCCCAGTAGCTATTCCAAACGAGTTTTCCTGAATTATTGGACTCAGATCCGAAATTTCACCACTTTTTACGATTTCTCGATTTTGGTGATTTTCACTAGTGGTACCCCTAGGGAAATCCGTAAAAATCCGTCGGATTCCGACGAAGCCAATTCTCGATGCGTTGTGACCGGCAAGGTTCCAGTAGCTATTCCAATCGAGTTTTCCTGAATTATTGGACTCGGATCCGAAATTTCACCACTTTTTACGATTTCTCAATTTTGGTGATTTTCCCTAGTGGTACCCCTAGGGAAATCCGTAAAAATCCGTCGGATTCCGACGACGCCAATTCTCGATGCGTCGTGACCGGCAAGCTTCCAGTAGCTATTCCAATCGAATTTTCCTGAATTATTGGACTCAGATCCGAAATTTCACCACTTTTTACGATTTCTCGATTTTGGTGATTTTCCCTAGTGGTACCCCTAAGGAAATTCGTCGGATTCTGACGAAGCCAATTCTCGATGCGTTGTGACCGGCAAGCTTCCAGTAGCTATTCCAATCGAGTTTTCCTGAATTATTGGACTCGGATCCGAAATTTCACCACTTTTTACGATTTCTCGATTTTTGTGATTTTTCCTAGTGGTACCCCTAGGGAAATCCATAAAAATCCGTCGAATTCCGACGAAGCCAATTCTCGATACGTCATGACCGGCAAGCTTCCAGTAGCTATTCCATTCGAGTTTTCCTTATTTATTGGACTCGGATCCAAAATTTCACCACTTTTTACGATTTCTCGATTTTGGTGATTTTCCCTAGTGGTACCCCTAGGGAAATCCGTAAAAATCTGTCGGATTCTGACGAAGACAATTCTCGATGCGTTGTGACCGACAAGCTTCCAGTAGCTATTCCAATCGAGTTTTCCGGAATTATTGGACTCGGATCCGAAATTTCACCACTTTTTACGATTTCTCGATTTTGGTGATTTTCCCTAGTGGGACCCCGAGGGAAATCCGTCGGATTCCGACGAAGCCAATTCTCGATGCGTTGTGACCGGCAAGCTTCCAGTAGCTATTCCAATCGAGTTTTCCTGAATTATTGGACTCAGATCCGAAATTTCACCACTTTTTACGATTTCTCGATTTTGGTGATTTTCCCTAGTGGTACCCCTAGGGAAATCCGACGGATTCCAAAGAAGCCAATTCTCGATGCGTTGTGACCGGCAAGCTTCCAGTAGCTATTCCAATCGAGTTTTCCTGAATTATTGGACTCGGATCCAAAATTTCACCACATTTTTACGTTTTCTCGATTTCGGTGATTTTCCCTAGTGGTACCCCTAGGGAAATCCGTAAAAATCCGTCGGATTCCGACAAAACCAATTCTCGATGCGTTGTGACCGGCAAGCTTCCAGTAGCTATTCCAATCGAGTTTTCTTGAATTATTGGACTCGGATCCAAAATTTCACCACTTTTTACGATTTCTCGATTTTGGTGATTTTCCCCAGTGGTACCCCTAGGGAAATCCGTCGGATTCCGACGAAGCCAATTCTCGATGCGTTGTGACCGGCAAGCTTCCAGTAGCTATTCCAATCGAGTTTTCCTGAATTATTGGACTCGGATCCAAAATTTCACCACATTTTTACGTTTTCTCGATTTTGGTGATTTTCCCTAGTGGTACCCCTAGGGAAATCCGTAAAAATCCGTCGGATTCCGACGAAGCCAATTCTCGATGCGTTGTGACCGGCAAGCTTCCAGTAGCTATTCCAATCGATATTTCCTGAATTATTGGACTCGGATCCGAAATTTCACCACTTTTTACGATTTCTCGATTTTGGTGATTTTCCCTAGTGGTACCCCTAAGGAAATCCGTCGGATTCCGACGAAGCCAATTCTCGATGCGTTGTGACCGGCAAGCTTCCAGTAGCTATTCCAATCGAGTTTTCCTGAATTATTAGACTCGGATCCAAAATTTCACAACATTTTTACGATTTCTCGATTTTGGTGATTTTCCCCAGTGGTACCCCTAGGGAAATCCGTCGGATTCCGACGAAGCCAATTCTCGATGCGTTGTGACCGGCAAGCTTCCAGTAGCGATTCCAATCAGGTTTTCCCGAATTATTGGACTCGGATCCAAAATTTCACCACTTTTTACGATTTCTCGATTCTGGTGATTTTCCCTAGTGGTACCCCTAGGGAAATCCGTAAAAATTCGTCAGATTCCGAAGAAGCCAATTCTCGATGCGTTGTGACCGGCAAGCTTCCAGTAGCTATTCCAATCGAGTTTTCCTGAATTATAGGACTCGGATCCGAAATTTCACCACTTTTTACGATTTCTCGATTTTGGTGATTTTCCCTAGTGGTACCCCGAGGGAAATCCGTAAAAATCCGTCGGATTCCGACGAAGCCAATTCTCGATGTGTTGTGACCGGCAAGCTTCCTGTAGCTATTCCAATCGAGTTTTCCTGAATTATTGGAGTCAGACCCGAAATTTCACCACTTTTTACGATTTCTCGATTCTGGTGATTTTCCCTAGTGGTACCCCTAGGGAAATCCGTAAAAATTCGTCAGATTCCGACGAAGCCAGTTCTCGATGCGTTGTGACCGGCAAGCTTCCAGTAGCGATTCCAATCAGGTTTTCCCGAATTATTGGACTCGGATCCAAAATTTCACCACTTTTTACGATTTCTCGATTCTGGTGATTTTCCCTAGTGGTACCCCTAGGGAAATCCGTAAAAATTCGTCAGATTCCGACGAAGCCAGTTCTCGATGCGTTGTGACCGGCAAGCTTCCAGTAGCGATTCCAATCAGGTTTTCCCGAATTATTGGACTCGGATCCAAAATTTCACCACTTTTTACGATTTCTCGATTCTGGTGATTTTCCCTAGTGGTACCCCTAGGGAAATCCGTAAAAATTCGTCAGATTCCGACGAAGCCAGTTCTCGATGCGTTGTGACCGGCAAGCTTCCAGTAGCGATTCCAATCAGGTTTTCCCGAATTATTGGACTCGGATCCAAAATTTCACCACTTTTTACGATTTCTCGATTCTGGTGATTTTCCCTAGTGGTACCCCTAGGGAAATCCGTAAAAATTCGTCAGATTCCGACGAAGCCAATTCTCGATGCGTTGTGACCGGCAAGCTTCCAGTAGCGATTCCAATCAGGTTTTCCCGAATTATTGGACTCGGATCCAAAATTTCACCACTTTTTACGATTTCTCGATTCTGGTGATTTTCCCTAGTGGTACCCCTAGGGAAATCCGTAAAAATTCGTCAGATTCCGACGAAGCCAATTGTCGATGCGTTGTGACCGGCAAGCTTCCAGTAGCGATTCCAATCAGGTTTTCCCGAATTATTGGACTCGGATCCAAAATTTCACCACTTTTTACGATTTCTCGATTCTGGTGATTTTCCCTAGTGGTACCCCGAGGGAAATCCGTAAAAATTCGTCAGATTCCGACGAAGCCAATTCTCGATGCGTTGTGACCGGCAAGCTTCCAGTAGCGATTCCAATCAGATTTTCCCGAATTATTGGACTCGGATCCAAAATTTCACCACTTTTTACGATTTCTCGATTCTGGTGATTTTCCCTAGTGGTACCCCTAGGGAAATCCGTAAAAATTCGTCAGATTCCGACGAAGCCAGTTCTCGATGCGTTGTGACCGGCAAGCTTCCAGTAGCGATTCCAATCAGGTTTCCCGAATTATTGGACTCGGATCCAAAATTTCACCACTTTTTACGATTTCTCGATTCTGGTGATTTTCCCTAGTGGTACCCCTAGGGAAATCCGTAAAAATTCGTCAGATTCCGACGAAGCCAGTTCTCGATGCGTTGTGACCGGCAAGCTTCCAGTAGCGATTCCAATCAGGTTTTCCCGAATTATTGGACTCGGATCCAAAATTTCACCACTTTTTACGATTTCTCGATTCTGGTGATTTTCCCTAGTGGTACCCCTAGGGAAATCCGTAAAAATTCGACAGATTCCGACGAAGCCAGTTCTCGATGCGTTGTGACCGGCAAGCTTCCAGTAGCGATTCCAATCAGGTTTTCCCGAATTATTGGACTCGGATCCAAAATTTCACCACTTTTTACGATTTCTCGATTCTGGTGATTTTCCCTAGTGGTACCCCTAGGGAAATCCGTAAAAATTCGTCAGATTCCGACGAAGCCAATTCTCGATGCGTTGTGACCGGCAAGCTTCCAGTAGCGATTCCAATCAGGTTTTCCCGAATTATTGGACTCGGATCCAAAATTTCACCACTTTTTACGATTTCTCGATTCTGGTGATTTTCCCTTGTGGTACCCCTAGGGAAATCCGTAAAAATTCGTCAGATTCCGACGAAGCAAATTCTCGATGCGTTGTGACCGGCAAGCTTCCAGTAGCTATTCCAATCGAGTTTTCCTGAATTATAGGACTCGGATCCGAAATTTCACCACTTTTTACGATTTCTCGATTTTGGTGATTTTCCCTAGTGGTACCCCGAGGGAAATCCGTAAAAATCCGTCGGATTCCGACGAAGCCAATTCTCGATGCGTTGTGACCGGCAAGCTTCCAGTAGCGATTCCAATCAGGTTTTCCCGAATTATTGGACTCGGATCCAAAATTTCACCACTTTTTACGATTTCTCGATTCTGGTGATTTTCCCTAGTGGTACCCCTAGGAAAATCCGTAAAAATTCGCCAGATTCCGACGAAGCCAGTTCTCGATGCGTTGTGACCGGCAAGCTTCCAGTAGCGATTCCAATCAGGTTTTCCCGAATTATTGGACTCGGATCCAAAATTTCACCACTTTTTACGATTTCTCGATTCTGGTGATTTTCCCTAGTGGTACCCCTAGGGAAATCCGTAAAAATTCGTCAGATTCCGAAGAGGCCAATTCTCGATGCGTTGTGACCGCAAGCTTCCAGTAGCGATTCCAATCAGGTTTTCCCGAATTATTGGACTCGGATCCAAAATTTCACCACTTTTTACGATTTCTCGATTCTGGTGATTTTCCCTAGTGGTACCCCTAGGGAAATCCGTAAAAATTCGTCAGATTCCGACGAAGCCAGTTCTCGATGCGTTGTGACCGGCAAGCTTCCAGTAGCGATTCCAATCAGGTTTTCCCGAATTATTGGACTCGGATCCAAAATTTCACCACTTTTTACGATTTCTCGATTCTGGTGATTTTCCCTAGTGGTACCCCTAGGGAAATCCGTAAAAATTCGTCAGATTCCGACGAAGCCAGTTCTCGATGCGTTGTGACCGGCAAGCTTCCAGTAGCGATTCCAATCAGGTTTTCCCGAATTATTGGACTCGGATCCAAAATTTCACCACTTTTTACGATTTCTCGATTCTGGTGATTTTCCCTAGTGGTACCCCTAGGGAAATCCGTAAAAATTCGTCAGATTTCGACGAAGCCAGTTCTCGATGCGTTGTGACCGGCAAGCTTCCAGTAGCGATTCCAATCAGGTTTTCCCGAATTATTGGACTCGGATCCAAAATTTCACCACTTTTTACGATTTCTCGATTCTGGTGATTTTCCCTAGTGGTACCCCTAGGAAAATCCGTAAAAATTCGTCAGATTCCGACGAAGCCAGTTCTCGATGCGTTGTGACCGGCAAGCTTCCAGTAGCGATTCCAATCAGGTTTTCCCGAATTATTGGACTCGGATCCAAAATTTCACCACTTTTTACGATTTCTCGATTCTGGTGATTTTCCCTAGTGGTACCCCTAGGGAAATCCGTAAAAATTCGTCAGATTCCGACGAAGCCAGTTCTCGATGCGTTGTGACCGGCAAGCTTCCAGTAGCGATTCCAATCAGGTTTTCCCGAATTATTGGACTCGGATCCAAAATTTCACCACTTTTTACGATTTCTCGATTCTGGTGATTTTCCCTAGTGGTACCCCTAGGGAAATCCGTAAAAATTCGTCAGATTCCGACGAAGCCAGTTCTCGATGCGTTGTGACCGGCAAGCTTCCAGTAGCGATTCCAATCAGGTTTTCCCGAATTATTGGACTCGGATCCAAAATTTCACCACTTTTTATGATTTCTCGATTCTGGTGATTTTCCCTAGTGGTACCCCTAGGGAAATCCGTAAAAATTCGTCAGATTCCGACGAAGCCAGTTCTCGATGCGTTGTGACCGGCAAGCTTCCAGTAGCGATTCCAATCAGGTTTTCCCGAATTATTGGACTCGGATCCAAAATTTCACCACTTTTTACGATTTCTCGATTCTGGTGATTTTCCCTAGTGGTACCCCTAGGGAAATCCGTAAAAATTCGTCAGATTCCGACGAAGCCAATTCTCGATGCGTTGTGACCGGCAAGCTTCCAGTAGCGATTCCAATCAGGTTTTCCCGAATTATTGGACTCGGATCCAAAATTTCACCACTTTTTACGATTTCTCGATTCTGGTGATTTTCCCTAGTGGTACCCCTAGGGAAATCCGTAAAAATTCGTCAGATTCCGACGAAGCCAATTCTAGATGCGTTGTGACCGGCAAGCTTCCAGTAGCGATTCCAATCAGGTTTTCCCGAATTATTGGACTCGGATCCAAAATTTCACCACTTTTTACGATTTCTCGATTCTGGTGATTTTCCCTAGTGGTACCCCTAGGGAAATCCGTAAAAATTCGTCAGATTCCGACGAAGCCAGTTCTAGATGCGTTGTGACCGGCAAGCTTCCAGTAGCGATTCCAATCAGGTTTTCCCGAATTATTGGACTCGGATCCAAAATTTCACCACTTTTTACGATTTCTCAATTCTGGTAATTTTCCCTAGTGGTACCCCTAGGGAAATCCGTAAAAATTCGTCAGATTCCGACGAAGCCAGTTCTCGATGCGTTGTGACCGGCAAGCTTCCAGTAGCGATTCCAATCAGGTTTTCCCGAATTATTGGACTCGGATCCAAAATTTCACCACTTTTTACGATTTCTCGATTCTGGTGATTTTCCCTAGTGGTACCCCTAGGGAAATCCGTAAAAATTCGTCAGATTCCGACGAAGCCAGTTCTCGATGCGTTGTGACCGGCAAGCTTCCAGTAGCAATTCCAATCAGGTTTTCCCGAATTATTGGACTCGGATCCAAAATTTCACCACTTTTTACGATTTCTCGATTCTGGTGATTTTCCCTAGTGGTACCCCTAGGGAAATCCGTAAAAATTCGTCAGATTCCGACGAAGCCAATTCTCGATGCGTTGTGACCGGCAAGCTTCCAGTAGCGATTCCAATCAGGTTTTCCCGAATTATTGGACTCGGATCCAAAATTTCACCACTTTTTACGATTTCTCGATTCTGGTGATTTTCCCTAGTGGTACCCCTAGGGAAATCCGTAAAAATTCGTCAGATTCCGACGAAGCCAATTCTCGATGCGTTGTGACCGGCAAGCTTCCAGTAGCTATTCCAATCGAGTTTTCCTGAATTATAGGACTCGGATCCGAAATTTCACCACTTTTTACGATTTCTCGATTTTGGTGATTTTCCCTAGTGGTACCCCGAGGGAAATCCGTAAAAATCCGTCGGATTCCGACGAAGCCAATTCTCGATGCGTTGTGACCGGCAAGCTTCCAGTAGCGATTCCAATCAGGTTTTCCCGAATTATTGGACTCGGATCCAAAATTTCACCACTTTTTACGATTTCTCGATTCTGGTGATTTTCCCTAGTGGTACCCCTAGGGAAATCCGTAAAAATTCGCCAGATTTCGACGAAGCCAGTTCTCGATGCGTTGTGACCGGCAAGCTTCCAGTAGCGATTCCAATCAGGTTTTCCCGAATTATTGGACTCGGATCCAAAATTTCACCACTTTTTACGATTTCTCGATTCTGGTGATTTTCCCTAGTGGTACCCCTAGGGAAATCCGTAAAAATTCGTCAGATTCCGACGAAGCCAATTCTCGATGCGTTGTGACCGGCAAGCTTCCAGTAGCGATTCCAATCAGGTTTTCCCGAATTATTGGACTCGGATCCAAAATTTCACCACTTTTTACGATTTCTCGATTCTGGTGATTTTCCCTAGTGGTACCCCTAGGGAAATCCGTAAAAATTCGTCAGATTCCGACGAAGCAAATTCTCGATGCGTTGTGACCGGCAAGCTTCCAGTAGCTATTCCAATCGAGTTTTCCTGAATTATAGGACTCGGATCCGAAATTTCAACACTTTTTACGATTTCTCGATTTTGGTGATTTTCCCTAGTGGTACTCCGAGGAAAATCCGTAAAAATCTGTCGGATTCCGACGAAGCCAATTCTCGATGCGTTATGACCGGCAAGCTTCCTGTAGCTATTCCAATCGAGTTTTCCTGAATTATTGGAGTCAGACCCGAAATTTCACCACTTTTTACGATTTCTCGATTTTGGTGATTTTCCATAGTGGTACCCCTAGGGAAATCCGTCGGATTCCGACGAAGCCAATTCTCGATGCGTTGTGACCGGCAAGCTTCCAATAGCTATTCCAATCGAGTTTTCCTGAATTATTGGACTCGGATCCGAAATTTCACCACTTTTTACGATTTCTCGATTTTGGTGATTTTCCCTAGTGGTACCCCTAGGGAAATCCGTAAAAATCCGTCGATTTCCGACAAATTCAATTCTCGATGCGTCATGACCGGCAAGCTTCCAGTAGCTATTCCATTCGAGTTTTCCTGAATTATTGGACTCGGATCCGAAATTTCACCACTTTTTACGATTTCTCGATTTTGGTGATTTTCCCTAGTGGTACCCCTAGGGAAATCCGTAAAAATCCGTCGGATTCCGACGAAGCCAATTCTCGATGCGTTGTGACCGGCAAGCTCCCAGTAGCTATTCCAAACGAGTTTTCCTGAATTATTGGACTCAGATCCGAAATTTCACCACTTTTTACGATTTCTCGATTTTGGTGATTTTCACTAGTGGTACCCCTAGGGAAATCCGTAAAAATCCGTCGGATTCCGACGAAGCCAATTCTCGATGCGTTGTGACCGGCAAGGTTCCAGTAGCTATTCCAATCGAGTTTTCCTGAATTATTGGACTCGGATCCGAAATTTCACCACTTTTTACGATTTCTCAATTTTGGTGATTTTCCCTAGTGGTACCCCTAGGGAAATCCGTAAAAATCCGTCGGATTCCGACGAAGCCAATTCTCGATGCGTCGTGACCGGCAAGCTTCCAGTAGCTATTCCAATCGAATTTTCCTGAATTATTGGACTCAGATCCGAAATTTCACCACTTTTTACGATTTCTCGATTTTGGTGATTTTCCCTAGTGGTACCCCTAAGGAAATTCGTCGGATTCTGACGAAGCCAATTCTCGATGCGTTGTGACCGGCAAGCTTCCAGTAGCTATTCCAATCGAGTTTTCCTGAATTATTGGACTCGGATCCGAAATTTCACCACTTTTTACGATTTCTCGATTTTTGTGATTTTTCCTAGTGGTACCCCTAGGGAAATCCATAAAAATCCGTCGAATTCCGACGAAGCCAATTCTCGATACGTCATGACCGGCAAGCTTCCAGTAGCTATTCCATTCGAGTTTTCCTTATTTATTGGACTCGGATCCAAAATTTCACCACTTTTTACGATTTCTCGATTTTGGTGATTTTCCCTAGTGGTACCCCTAGGGAAATCCGTAAAAATCTGTCGGATTCTGACGAAGACAATTCTCGATGCGTTGTGACCGACAAGCTTCCAGTAGCTATTCCAATCGAGTTTTCCGGAATTATTGGACTCGGATCCGAAATTTCACCACTTTTTACGATTTCTCGATTTTGGTGATTTTCCCTAGTGGGACCCCGAGGGAAATCCGTCGGATTCCGACGAAGCCAATTCTCGATGCGTTGTGACCGGCAAGCTTCTAGTAGCTATTCCAATCGAGTTTTCCTGAATTATTGGACTCAGATCCGAAATTTCACCACTTTTTACGATTTCTCGATTTTGGTGATTTTCCCTAGTGGTACCCCTAGGGAAATCCGACGGATTCCAAAGAAGCCAATTCTCGATGCGTTGTGACCGGCAAGCTTCCAGTAGCTATTCCAATCGAGTTTTCCTGAATTATTGGACTCGGATCCAAAATTTCACCACATTTTTACGTATTCTCGATTTCGGTGATTTTCCCTAGTGGTACCCCTAGGGAAATCCGTAAAAATCCGTCGGATTCCGACAAAACCAATTCTCGATGCGTTGTGACCGGCAAGCTTCCAGTAGCTATTCCAATCGAGTTTTCTTGAATTATTGGACTCGGATCCAAAATTTCACCACTTTTTACGATTTCTCGATTTTGGTGATTTTCCCTAGTGGTACCCCTAGGGAAATCCGTAAAAATCCGTCGGATTCCGACGAAGCCAATTCTCGATGCGTTGTGACCGGCAAGCTTCCAGTAGCTATTCCAATCGATTTTTCCTGAATTATTGGACTCGGATCCGAAATTTCACCACTTTTTACGATTTCTCGATTTTGGTGATTTTCCTTAGTGGTACCCCTAAGGAAATCCGTCGGATTCCGACGAAGCCAATTCTCGATGCGTTGTGACCGGCAAGCTTCCAGTAGCTATTCCAATCGAGTTTTCCTGAATTATTGGACTCGGATCCAAAATTTCACAACATTTTTACGATTTCTCGATTTTGGTGATTTTCCCCAGTGGTACCCCTAGGGAAATCCGTCGGATTCCGACGAAGCCAATTCTCGATGCGTTGTGACCGGCAAGCTTCCAGTAGCTATTCCAATCGAGTTTTCCTGAATTATTGGACTCGGATCCAAAATTTCACCACATTTTTACGTTTTCTCGATTTTGGTGATTTTTCCTAGTGGTACCCCTAGGGAAATCCGTAAAAATCCGTTGGATTCCGACGAAGCCAATTCTTGATGCGTTGTGACCGGCAAGCTTCCAGTAGCTATTCCAATCGATTTTTCCTGAATTATTGGACTCGGATCCGAAATTTCACCACTTTTTACGATTTCTCGATTTTGGTGATTTTCCCTAGTGGTACCCCTAAGGAAATCCGTCGGATTCCGACGAAGCCAATTCTCGATGCGTTGTGACCGGCAAGCTTCCAGTAGCTATTCCAATCGAGTTTTCCTGAATTATTGGACTCGGATCCAAAATTTCACAACATTTTTACGATTTCTCGATTTTGGTGATTTTCCCCAGTGGTACCCCTAGGGAAATCCGTCGGATTCCGACGAAGCCAATTCTCGATGCGTTGTGACCGGCAAGCTTCCAGTAGCGATTCCAATCAGGTTTTCCCGAATTATTGGACTCGGATCCAAAATTTCACCACTTTTTACGATTTCTCGATTCTGGTGATTTTCCCTAGTGGTACCCCTAGGAAATCCGTAAAAATTCGTCAGATTCCGAAGAAGCCAATTCTCGATGCGTTGTGACCGGCAAGCTTCCAGTAGCTATTCCAATCGAGTTTTCCTGAATTATAGGACTCGGATCCGAAATTTCACCACTTTTTACGATTTCTCGATTTTGGTGATTTTTCCTAGTGGTACCCCGAGGGAAATCCGTAAAAATCCGTCGGATTCCGACGAAGCCAATTCTCGATGTGTTGTGACCGGCAAGCTTCCTGTAGCTATTCCAATCGAGTTTTCCTGAATTATTGGAGTCAGACCCGAAATTTCACCACTTTTTACGATTTCTCGATTCTGGTGATTTTCCCTAGTGGTACCCCTAGGGAAATCCGTAAAAATTCGTCAGATTCCGACGAAGCCAATTCTCGATGCGTTGTGACCGGCAAGCTTCCAGTAGCGATTCCAATCAGGTTTTCCCGAATTATTGGACTCGGATCCAAAATTTCACCACTTTTTACGATTTCTCGATTCTGGTGATTTTCCCTAGTGGTACCCCTAGGGAAATCCGTAAAAATTCGTCAGATTCCGACGAAGCCAGTTTTCGATGCGTTGTGACCGGCAAGCTTCCAGTAGCGATTCCAATCAGGTTTTCCCGAATTATTGGACTCGGATCCAAAATTTCATCACTTTTTACGATTTCTCGATTCTGGTGATTTTCCCTAGTGGTACCCCTAGGGAAATCCGTAAAAATTCGTCAGATTCCGACGAAGCCAGTTCTCGATGCGTTGTGACCGGCAAGCTTCCAGTAGCGATTCCAATCAGGTTTTCCCGAATTATTGGACTCGGATCCAAAATTTCACCACTTTTTACGATTTCTCGATTCTGGTGATTTTCCCTAGTGGTACCCCTAGAGAAATCCGTAAAAATTCGTCAGATTCCGATGAAGCCAATTCTCGATGCGTTGTGACCGGCAAGCTTCCAGTAGCGATTCCAATCAGGTTTTCCCGAATTATTGGACTCGGATCCAAAATTTCACCACTTTTTACGATTTCTCGATTCTGGTGATTTTCCCTAGTGGTACCCCTAGGGAAATCCGTAAAAATTCGTCAGATTTCGACGAAGCCAATTCTCGATGCGTTGTGACCGGCAAGCTTCCAGTAGCGATTCCAATCAGGTTTTCCCGAATTATTGGACTCGGATCCAAAATTTCACCACTTTTTACGATTTCTCGATTCTGGTGATTTTCCCTAGTGGTACCCCTAGGGAAATCCGTAAAAATTCGTCAGATTCCGACGAAGCCAATTGTCGATGCGTTGTGACCGGCAAGCTTCCAGTAGCGATTCCAATCAGGTTTTCCCGAATTATTGGACTCGGATCCAAAATTTCACCACTTTTTACGATTTCTCGATTCTGGTGATTTTCCCTAGTGGTACCCCTAGGGAAATCCGTAAAAATTCGTCAGATTCCGACGAAGCCAATTCTCGATGCGTTGTGACCGGCAAGCTTCCAGTAGCGATTCCAATCAGATTTTCCCGAATTATTGGACTCGGATCCAAAATTTCACCACTTTTTACGATTTCTCGATTCTGGTGATTTTCCCTAGTGGTACCCCTAGGGAAATCCGTAAAAATTCGTCAGATTCCGACGAAGCCAGTTCTCGATGCGTTGTGACCGGCAAGCTTCCAGTAGCGATTCCAATCAGGTTTTCCCGAATTATTGGACTCGGATCCAAAATTTCACCACTTTTTACGATTTCTCGATTCTGGTGATTTTCCCTAGTGGTACCCCTAGGGAAATCCGTAAAAATTCGTCAGATTCCGACGAAGCCAGTTCTCGATGCGTTGTGACCGGCAAGCTTCCAGTAGCGATTCCAATCAGGTTTTCCCGAATTATTGGACTCGGATCCAAAATTTCACCACTTTTTACGATTTCTCGATTCTGGTGATTTTCCCTAGTGGTACCCCTAGGGAAATCCGTAAAAATTCGACAGATTCCGACGAAGCCAGTTCTCGATGCGTTGTGACCGGCAAGCTTCCAGTAGCGATTCCAATCAGGTTTTCCCGAATTATTGGACTCGGATCCAAAATTTCACCACTTTTTACGATTTCTCGATTCTGGTGATTTTTCCTAGTGGTACCCCTAGGGAAATCCGTAAAAATTCGTCAGATTCCGACGAAGCCAATTCTCGATGCGTTGTGACCGGCAAGCTTCCAGTAGCGATTCCAATCAGGTTTTCCCGAATTATTGGACTCGGATCCAAAATTTCACCACTTTTTACGATTTCTCGATTCTGGTGATTTTCCCTAGTGGTACCCCTAGGGAAATCCGTAAAAATTCGTCAGATTCCGACGAAGCAAATTCTCGATGCGTTGTGACCGGCAAGCTTCCAGTAGCTATTCCAATCGAGTTTTCCTGAATTATAGGACTCGGATCCGAAATTTCACCACTTTTTACGATTTCTCGATTTTGGTGATTTTCCCTAGTGGTACCCCGAGGGAAATCCGTAAAAATCCGTCGGATTCCGACGAAGCCAATTCTCGATGCGTTGTGACCGGCAAGCTTCCAGTAGCGATTCCAATCAGGTTTTCCCGAATTATTGGACTCGGATCCAAAATTTCACCACTTTTTACGATTTCTCGATTCTGGTGATTTTCCCTAGTGGTACCCCTAGGAAAATCCGTAAAAATTCGCCAGATTCCGACGAAGCCAGTTCTCGATGCGTTGTGACCGGCAAACTTCCAGTAGCGATTCCAATCAGGTTTTTCCGAATTATTGGACTCGGATCCAAAATTTCACCACTTTTTACGATTTCTCGATTCTGGTGATTTTCCCTAGTGGTACCCCTAGGGAAATCCGTAAAAATTCGTCAGATTCCGATGAGGCCAATTCTCGATGCGTTGTGACCAGCAAGCTTCCAGTAGCGATTCCAATCAGGTTTTCCCGAATTATTGGACTCGGATCCAAAATTTCACCACTTTTTACGATTTCTCGATTCTGGTGATTTTCCCTAGTGGTACCCCTAGGGAAATCCGTAAAAATTCGTCAGATTCCGACGAAGCAAATTCTCGATGCGTTGTGACCGGCAAGCTTCCAGTAGCTATTCCAATCGAGTTTTCCTGAATTATAGGACTCGGATCCGAAATTTCAACACTTTTTACGATTTCTCGATTTTGGTGATTTTCCCTAGTGGTACCCCGAGGGAAATCCGTAAAAATCCGTCGGATTCCGACGAAGCCAATTCTCGGTGCGTTGTGACCGGCAAGCTTCCTGTAGCTATTCCAATCGAGTTTTCCTGAATTATTGGAGTCAGACCCGAAATTTCACCACTTTTTACGATTTCTCGATTTTGGTGATTTTCCATAGTGGTACCCCTAGGGAAATCCGTCGGATTCCGACGAAGCCAATTCTCGATGCGTTGTGACCGGCAAGCTTCCAATAGCTATTCCAATCGAGTTTTCCTGAATTATTGGACCCGGATCCGAAATTTCACCACTTTTTACGATTTCTCGATTTTGGTGATTTTCCCTAGTGGTACCCCTAGGGAAATCCGTAAAAATCCGTCGATTTCCGACGAATTCAATTCTCGATGCGTCATGACCGGCAAGCTTCCAGTAGCTATTCCATTCGAGTTTTCCTGAATTATTGGACTCGGATCCAAAATTTCACCACTTTTTACGATTTCTCGATTCTGGTGATTTTCCCTAGTGGTACCCCTAGGGAAATCCGTAAAAATTCGTCAGATTCCGACGAACCCAATTCTCGATGCGTTGTGACCGGCAAGCTTCCAGTAGCGATTCCAATCAGGTTTTCCCGAATTATTGGACTCGGATCCAAAATTTCACCACTTTTTACGATTTCTCGATTCTGGTGATTTTCCCTAGTGGTACCCCTAGGGAAATCCGTAAAAATTCGTCAGATTCCGACGAAGCCAATTCTCCATGCGTTGTGACCGGTAAGCTTCCAGTAGCGATTCCAATCAGGTTTTCCCGAATTATTGGACTCGGATCCAAAATTTCACCACTTTTTACGATTTCTCGATTCTGGTGATTTTCCCTAGTGGTACCCCTAGGGAAATCCGTAAAAATTCGTCAGATTCCGACGAAGCCAATTCTCGATGCGTTGTGACCGGCAAGCTTCCAGTAGCGATTCCAATCATGTTTTCCCGAATTATTGGACTCGGATCCAAAATTTCACCACTTTTTACGATTTCTCGATTCTGGTGATTTTCCCTAGTGGTACCCCTAGGGAAATCCGTAAAAATTCGTCAGATTCCGACGAAGCCAATTCTCGATGCGTTGTGACCGGCAAGCTTCCAGTAGCGATTCCAATCAGGTTTTCCCGAATTATTGGACTCGGATCCAAAATTTCACCACTTTTTACGATTTCTCGATTCTGGTGATTTTCCCTAGTGGTACCCCTAGGGAAATCCGTAAAAATTCGTCAGATTCCGACGAAGCCAATTCTCGATGCGTTGTGACCGGCAAGCTTCCAGTAGCGATTCCAATAAGGTTTTCCCGAATTATTGGACTCGGATCCAAAATTTCACCACTTTTTACGATTTCTCGATTCTGGTGATTTTCCCTAGTGGTACCCCTAGGGAAATCCGTAAAAATTCGACAGATTCCGACGAAGCCAGTTCTCGATGCGTTGTGACCGGCAAGCTTCCTGTAGCGATTCCAATCAGGTTTTCCCGAATTATTGGACTCGGATCCAAAATTTCACCACTTTTTACGATTTCTCGATTCTGGTGATTTTCCCTAGTGGTACCCCTAGGGAAATCCGTAAAAATTCGTCAGATTCCGACGAAGCCAATTCTCGATGCGTTGTGACCGGCAAGCTTCCAGTAGCGATTCCAATCAGGTTTTCCCGAATTATTGGACTCGGATCCAAAATTTCACCACTTTTTACGATTTCTCGATTCTGGTGATTTTCCCTAGTGGTACCCCTAGGGAAATCCGTAAAAATTCGTCAGATTCCGACGAAGCCAGTTCTTGATGCGTTGTGACCGGCAAGCTTCCAGTAGCGAATCCAATCAGGTTTTCCCGAATTATTGGACTCGGATCCAAAATTTCACCAATTTTTACGATTTCTCGATTCTGGTGATTTTCCCTAGTGGTACCCCTAGGGAAATCCGTAAAAATTCGTCAGATTCCGACGAAGCCAGTTCTCGATGCGTTGTGACCGGCAAGCTTCCGAATTATTGGACTCGGATCCAAAATTTCACCACTTTTTACGATTTCTCGATTCTGGTGATTTTCCCTAGTGGTACCCCTAGGGAAATCCGTAAAAATTCGTCAGATTCCGACGAAGCCAGTTCTCGATGCGTTGTGACCGGCAAGCTTCCAGTAGCGATTCCAATCAGGTTTTCCCGAATTATTGGACTCGGATCCAAAATTTCACCACTTTTTACGATTTCTCGATTCTGGTGATTTTCCCTAGTGGTACCCCTAGGAAATCCGTAAAAATTCGACAGATTCCGACGAAGCCAGTTCTCGATGCGTTGTGACCAGCAAGCTTCCAGTAGCGATTCCAATCAGGTTTTCCCGAATTATTGGACTCGGATCCAAAATTTCACCACTTTTTACGATTTCTCGATTCTGGTGATTTTCCCTAGTGGTACCCCTAGGAAAATCCGTAAAAATTTGTCAGATTCCGACGAAGCCAGTTCTCGATGCGTTGTGACCGGCAAGCTTCCAGTAGCGATTCCAATCAGGTTTTCCCGAATTATTGAACTCGGATCCAAAATTTCACCACTTTTTACGATTTCTCGATTCTGGTGATTTTCCCTAGTGGTACCCCTAGGGAAATCCGTAAAAATTCGTCAGATTCCGACGAAGCCAGTTCTCGATGCGTTGTGACCGGCAAGCTTCCAGTAGCGATTCCAATCAGGTTTTCCCGAATTATTGGACTCGGATCCAAAATTTCACCACTTTTTACGATTTCTCGATTCTGGTGATTTTCCCTAGTGGTACCCCTAGGGAAATCCGTAAAAATTCGTCAGATTCCGACGAAGCCAATTCTCGATGCGTTGTGACCGGCAAGCTTCCAGTAGCGATTCCAATCAGGTTTTCCCGAATTATTGGACTCGGATCCAAAATTTCACCACTTTTTACGATTTCTCGATTCTGGTGATTTTCCCTAGTGGTACCCCTAGGGAAATCCGTAAAAATTCGTCAGATTTCGACGAAGCCAATTCTCGATGCGTTGTGACCGGCAAGCTTCCAGTAGCGATTCCAATCAGGTTTTCCCGAATTATTGGACTCGGATCCAAAATTTCACCACTTTTTACGATTTCTCGATTCTGGTGATTTTCCCTAGTGGTACCCCTAGGGAAATCCGTAAAAATTCGTCAGATTCCGACGAAGCCAATTCTCGATGCGTTGTGACCGGCAAGCTTCAAGTAGCGATTCCAATCAGGTTTTCCCGAATTATTGGACTCGGATCCAAAATTTCACCACTTTTTACGATTTCTCGATTCTGGTGATTTTCCCTAGTGGTACCCCTAGGGAAATCCGTAAAAATTCGTCAGATTCCGACGAAGCCAATTCTCGATGCGTTGTGATCGGCAAGCTTCCAGTAACGAATCCAATCAGGTTTTCCCGAATTATTGGACTCGGATCCAAAATTTCACCACTTTTTACGATTTCTCGATTCTGGTGATTTTCCCTAGTGGTACCCCTAGGGAAATCCGTAAAAATTCGTCAGATTCCGACGAAGCCAGTTCTCGATGCGTTGTGACCGGCAAGCTTCCAGTAGCGAATCCAATCAGGTTTTCCCGAATTATTGGACTCGGATCCAAAATTTTACCACTTTTTACGATTTCTCGATTCTGGTGATTTTCCCTAGTGGTACCCCTAGGGAAATCCGTAAAAATTCGTCAGATTCCGACGAAGCCAGTTCTCGATGCGTTGTGACCGGCAAGCTTCCGAATTATTGGACTCGGATCCAAAATTTCACCACTTTTTACGATTTCTCGATTCTGGTGATTTTCCCTAGTGGTACCCCTAGGGAAATCCGTAAAAATTCGTCAGATTCCGACGAAGCCAGTTCTCGATGCGTTGTGACTGGCAAGCTTCCAGTAGCGATTCCAATCAGGTTTTCCCGAATTATTGGACTCGGATCCAAAATTTCACCACTTTTTACGATTTCTCGATTCTGGTGATTTTCCCTAGTGGTACCCCTAGGAAATCCGTAAAAATTCGACAGATTCCGACGAAGCCAGTTCTCGATGCGTTGTGACCGGCAAGCTTCCAGTAGCGATTCCAATCAGGTTTTCCCGAATTATTGGACTCGGATCCAAAATTTCACCACTTTTTAAGATTTCTCGATTCTGGTGATTTTCCCTAGTGGTACCCCTAGGAAAATCCGTAAAAATTCGTCAGATTCCGACGAAGCCAGTTCTCGATGCGTTGTGACCGGCAAGCTTCCAGTAGCGATTCCAATCAGGTTTTCCCGAATTATTGAACTCGGATCCAAAATTTCACCACTTTTTACGATTTCTCGATTCTGGTGATTTTCCCTAGTGGTACCCCTAGGGAAATCCGTAAAAATTCGTCAGATTCCGACGAAACCAGTTCTCGATGCGTTGTGACCGGCAAGCTTCCAGTAGCGATTCCAATCAGGTTTTCCCGAATTATTGGACTCGGATCCAAAATTTCACCACTTTTTACGATTTCTCGATTCTGGTGATTTTCCCTAGTGGTACCCCTAGGGAAATCCGTAAAAATTCGTCAGATTCCGACGAAGCCAATTCTCGATGCGTTGTGACCGGCAAGCTTCCAGTAGCGATTCCAATCAGGTTTTCCCGAATTATTGGACTCGGATCCAAAATTTCACCACTTTTTACGATTTCTCGATTCTGGTGATTTTCCCTAGTGGTATCCCTACGGAAATCCGTAAAAATTCGTCAGATTCCGACGAAGCCAATTCTCGATGCGTTGTGACCGGCAAGCTTCCAGTAGCGATTCCAATCAGGTTTTCCCGAATTATTGGACTCGGATCCAAAATTTCACCACTTTTTACGATTTCTCGATTCTGGTGATTTTCCCTAGTGGTACCCCTAGGGAAATCCGTAAAAATTCGTCAGATTCCGACGAAGCCAATTCTCGATGCGTTGTGACCGGCAAGCTTCAAGTAGCGATTCCAATCAGGTTTTCCCGAATTATTGGACTCGGATCCAAAATTTCACCACATTTTACGATTTCTCGATTCTGGTGATTTTCCCTAGTGGTACCCCTAGGGAAATCCGTAAAAATTCGTCAGATTCCGACGAAGCCAATTCTCGATGCGTTGTGACCGGCAAGCTTCCAGTAGCGAATCCAATCAGGTTTTCCCGAATTATTGGACTCGGATCCAAAATTTCACCACTTTTTACGATTTCTCGATTCTGGTGATTTTCCATAGTGGTACCCCTAGGGAAATCCGTAAAAATTCGTCAGATTCCGACGAAGCCAGTTCTCGATGCGTTGTGACCGGCAAGCTTCCAGTAGCGATTCCAATCAGGTTTTCCCGAATTATTGGACTCGGATCCAAAATTTCACCACTTTTTACGATTTCTCGATTCTGGTGATTTTCCCTAGTGGTACCCCTAGGGAAATCCGTAAAAATTCGTCAGATTCCGACGAAGCCAATTCTCGATGCGTTGTGACCGGCAAGCTTCAAGTAGCGATTCCAATCAGGTTTTCCCGAATTATTGGACTCGGATCCAAAATTTCACCACTTTTTACGATTTCTCGATTCTGGTGATTTTCCCTAGTGGTACCCCTAGGGAAATCCGTAAAAATTCGTCAGATTCCGACGAAGCCAATTCTCGATGCGTTGTGACCGGCAAGCTTCCAGTAACGAATCCAATCAGGTTTTCCCGAATTATTGGACTCGGATCCAAAATTTCACCACTTTTTACGATTTCTCGATTCTGGTGATTTTCCCTAGTGGTACCCCTAGGGAAATCCGTAAAAATTCGTCAGATTCCGACGAAGCCAGTTCTCGATGCGTTGTGACCGGCAAGCTTCCAGTAGCGAATCCAATCAGGTTTTCCCGAATTATTGGACTCGGATCCAAAATTTCACCACTTTTTACGATTTCTCGATTCTGGTGATTTTCCCTAGTGGTACCCCTAGGGAAATCCGTAAAAATTCGTCAGATTCCGACGAAGCCAGTTCTCGATGCGTTGTGACCGGCAAGCTTCCGAATTATTGGACTCGGATCCAAAATTTCACCACTTTTTACGATTTCTCGATTCTGGTGATTTTCCCTAGTGGTACCCCTAGGGAAATCCGTAAAAATTCGTCAGATTCCGACGAAGCCAGTTCTCGATGCGTTGTGACGGGCAAGCTTCCAGTAGCGATTCCAATCAGGTTTTCCCGAATTATTGGACTCGGATCCAAAATTTCACCACTTTTTACGATTTCTCGATTCTGGTGATTTTCCCTAGTGGTACCCCTAGGAAATCCGTAAAAATTCGACAGATTCCGACGAAGCCAGTTCTCGATGCGTTGTGACCGGCAAGCTTCCAGTAGCGATTCCAATCAGGTTTTCCCGAATTATTGGACTCGGATCCAAAATTTCACCACTTTTTACGATTTCTCGATTCTGGTGATTTTCCCTAGTGGTACCCCTAGGAAAATCCGTAAAAATTCGTCAGATTCCGACGAAGCCAGTTCTCGATGCGTTGTGACCGGCAAGCTTCCAGTAGCGATTCCAATCAGGTTTTCCCGAATTATTGAACTCGGATCCAAAATTTCACCACTTTTTACGATTTCTCGATTCTGGTGATTTTCCCTAGTGGTACCCCTAGGGAAATCCGTAAAAATTCGTCAGATTCCGACGAAGCCAGTTCTCGATGCGTTGTGACCGGCAAGCTTCCAGTAGCGATTCCAATCAGGTTTTCCCGAATTATTGAACTCGGATCCAAAATTTCACCACTTTTTACGATTTCTCGATTCTGGTGATTTTCCCTAGTGGTACCCCTAGGGAAATCCGTAAAAATTCGTCAGATTCCGACGAAGCCAATTCTCGATGCGTTGTGACCGGCAAGCTTCCAGTAGCGATTCCAATCAGGTTTTCCCGAATTATTGGACTCGGATCCAAAATTTCACCACTTTTTACGATTTCTCGATTCTGGTGATTTTCCCTAGTGGTACCCCTAGGGAAATCCGTAAAAATTCGTCAGATTCCGACGAAGCCAATTCTCGATGCGTTGTGACCGGCAAGCTTCCAGTAGCGATTCCAATCAGGTTTTCCCGAATTATTGGACTCGGATCCAAAATTTCACCACTTTTTACGATTTCTCGATTCTGGTGATTTTCCCTAGTGGTACCCCTAGGGAAATCCGTAAAAATTCGTCAGATTCCGACGAAGCCAATTCTCGATGCGTTGTGACCGGCAAGCTTCAAGTAGCGATTCCAATCAGGTTTTCCCGAATTATTGGACTCGGATCCAAAATTTCACCACTTTTTACGATTTCTCGATTCTGGTGATTTTCCCTAGTGGTACCCCTAGGGAAATCCGTAAAAATTCGTCAGATTCCGACGAAGCCAATTCTCGATGCGTTGTGACCGGCAAGCTTCCAGTAGCGAATCCAATCAGGTTTTCCCGAATTATTGGACTCGGATCCAAAATTTCACCACTTTTTACGATTTCTCGATTCTGGTGATTTTCCCTAGTGGTACCCCTAGGGAAATCCGTAAAAATTCGTCAGATTCCGACGAAGCCAGTTCTCGATGCGTTGTGACCGGCAAGCTTCCAGTAGCGATTCCAATCAGGTTTTCCCGAATTATTGGACTCGGATCCAAAATTTCACCACTTTTTACGATTTCTCGATTCTGGTGATTTTCCCTAGTGGTACCCCTAGGGAAATCCGTAAAAATTCGTCAGATTCCGACGAAGCCAGTTCTCGATGCGTTGTGACCGGCAAGCTTCCAGTAGCGATTCCAATCAGGTTTTCCCGAATTATCGGACTCGGATCCAAAATTTCACCACTTTTTACGATTTCTCGATTCTGGTGATTTTCCCTAGTGGTACCCCTAGGGAAATCCGTAAAAATTCGTCAGATTCCGACGAAGCCAGTTCTCGATGCGTTGTGACCGGCAAGCTTCCAGTAGCGATTCCAATCAGGTTTTCCCGAATTATTGGACTCGGATCCAAAATTTCACCACTTTTTACGATTTCTCGATTCTGGTGATTTTCCCTAGTGGTACCCCTAGGGAAATCCGTAAAAATTCGACAGATTCCGACGAAGCCAGTTCTCGATGCGTTGTGACCGGCAAGCTTCCAGTAGCGATTCCAATCAGGTTTTCCCGAATTATTGGACTCGGATCCAAAATTTCACCACTTTTTACGATTTCTCGATTCTGGTGATTTTCCCTAGTGGTACCCCTAGGGAAATCCGTAAAAATTCGTCAGATTCCGACGAAGCCAATTCTCGATGCGTTGTGACCGGCAAGCTTCAAGTAGCGATTCCAATCAGGTTTTCCCGAATTATTGGACTCGGATCCAAAATTTCACCACTTTTTACGATTTCTCGATTCTGGTGATTTTCCCTAGTGGTACCCCTAGGGAAATCCGTAAAAATTCGACAGATTCCGACGAAGCCAGTTCTCGATGCGTTGTGACCGGCAAGCTTCCTGTAGCGATTCCAATCAGTTTTCCCGAATTATTGGACTCGGATCCAAAATTTCACCACTTTTTACGATTTCTCGATTCTGGTGATTTTCCCTAGTGGTACCCCTAGGGAAATCCGTAAAAATTAGTCAGATTCCGACGAAGCCAATTCTCGATGCGTTGTGACCGGCAAGCTTCCAGTAGCTATTCCAATCGAGTTTTCCTGAATTATAGGACTCGGATCCGAAATTTCACCACTTTTTACGATTTCTCGATTTTGGTGATTTTCCCTAGTGGTACCCCGAGGGAAATCCGTAAAAATCCGTCGGATTCCGACGAAGCCAATTCTCGATGCGTTGTGACCGGCAAGCTTCCTGTAGCTATTCCAATCGAGTTTTCCTGAATTATTAGAGTCAGACCCGAAATTTCACCACTTTTTACGATTTCTCGATTTTGGTGATTTTCCATAGTGGTACCCCTAGGGAAATCCGTCGGATTCCGACGAAGCCAATTCTCGATGCGTTGTGACCGGCAAGCTTCCAATAGCTATTCCAATCGAGTTTTCCTGAATTATTGGACTCGGATCCGAAATTTCACCACTTTTTACGATTTCTCGATTTTGGTGATTTTCCCTAGTGGTACCCCTAGGGAAATCCGTAAAAATCCGTCGATTTCCGACGAATTCAATTCTCGATGCGTCATGACCGGCAAGCTTCCAGTAGCTATTCCATTCGAGTTTTCCTGAATTATTGGACTCAGATCCGAAATTTCACCACTTTTTACGATTTTTCGATTTTGGTGATTTTCCCTAGTGGTACCCCTAGGGAAATCCGTAAAAATTCGTCAGATTCCGACGAAGCCAGTTCTCGATGCGTTGTGACCGGCAAGCTTCCTGTAGCGATTCCAATCAGGTTTTCCCGAATTATTGGACTCGGATCCAAAATTTCACCACTTTTTACGATTTCTCGATTCTGGTGATTTTCCCTAGTGGTACCCCTAGGGAAATCCGTAAAAATTCGTCAGATTCCGACGAAGCCAGTTCTCGATGCGTTGTGACCGGCAAGCTTCCAGTAGCGATTCCAATCAGGTTTTCCCGAATTATTGGACTCGGATCCAAAATTTCACCACTTTTTACGATTTCTCGATTCTGGTGATTTTCCCTAGTGGTACCCCTAGGGAAATCCGTAAAAATTCGACAGATTCCGACGAAGCCAGTTCTCGATGCGTTGTGACCGGCAAGCTTCCAGTAGCGATTCCAATCAGGTTTTCCCGAATTATTGGACTCGGATCCAAAATTTCACCACTTTTTACGATTTCTCGATTCTGGTGATTTTCCCTAGTGGTACCCCTAGGGAAATCCGTAAAAATTCGTCAGATTCCGACGAAGCCAATTCTCGATGCGTTGTGACCGGCAAGCTTCAAGTAGCGATTCCAATCAGGTTTTCCCGAATTATTGGACTCGGATCCAAAATTTCACCACTTTTTACGATTTCTCGATTCTGGTGATTTTCCCTAGTGGTACCCCTAGGGAAATCCGTAAAAATTCGACAGATTCCGACGAAGCCAGTTCTCGATGCGTTGTGACCGGCAAGCTTCCTGTAGCGATTCCAATCAGGTTTTCCCGAATTATTGGACTCGGATCCAAAATTTCACCACTTTTTACGATTTCTCGATTCTGGTGATTTTCCCTAGTGGTACCCCTAGGGAAATCCGTAAAAATTCGTCAGATTCCGACGAAGCCAGTTCTCGATGCGTTGTGACCGGCAAGCTTCCAGTAGCGATTCCAATCAGGTTTTCCCGAATTATTGGACTCGTATCCAAAATTTCACCACTTTTTACGATTTCTCGATTCTGGTGATTTTCCCTAGTGGTACCCCTAGGGAAATCCGTAAAAATTCGACAGATTCCGACGAAGCCAGTTCTCGATGCGTTGTGACCGGCAAGCTTCCAGTAGCGATTCCAATCAGGTTTTCCCGAATTATTGGACTCGGATCCAAAATTTCACCACTTTTTACGATTTCTCGATTCTGGTGATTTTCCCTAGTGGTACCCCTAGGGAAATCCGTAAAAATTCGCCAGAATCCGACGAAGCCAGTTCTCGATGCGTTGTGACCGGCAAGCTTCCAGTAGCGATTCCAATCAGGTTTTCCCGAATTATTGGACTCGGATCCAAAATTTCACCACTTTTTACGATTTCTCGATTCTGGTGATTTTCCCTAGTGGTACCCCTAGGGAAATCCGTAAAAATTCGTCAGATTCCGACGAAGCCAATTCTCGATGCGTTGTGACCGGCAAGCTTCCAGTAGCGATTCCAATCAGGTTTTCCCGAATTATTGAACTCGGATCCAAAATTTCACCACTTTTTACGATTTCTCGATTCTGGTGATTTTCCCTAGTGGTACCCCTAGGGAAATCCGTAAAAATTAGTCAGATTCCGACGAAGCCAATTCTCGATGCGTTGTGACCGGCAAGCTTCCAGTAGCTATTCCAATCGAGTTTTCCTGAATTATAGGACTCGGATCCGAAATTTCACCACTTTTTACGATTTCTCGATTTTGGTGATTTTCCCTAGTGGTACCCCGAGGGAAATCCGTAAAAATCCGTCGGATTCCGACGAAGCCAATTCTCGATGCGTTGTGACCGGCAAGCTTCCTGTAGCTATTCCAATCGAGTTTTCCTGAATTATTGGAGTCAGACCCGAAATTTCACCACTTTTTACGATTTCTCGATTTTGGTGATTTTCCATAGTGGTACCCCTAGGGAAATCCGTCGGATTCCGACGAAGCCAATTCTCGATGCGTTGTGACCGGCAAGCTTCCAATAGCTATTCCAATCGAGTTTTCCTGAATTATTGGACTCGGATTCGAAATTTCACCACTTTTTACGATTTCTCGATTTTGGTGATTTTCCCTAGTGGTACCCCTAGGGAAATCCGTAAAAATCCGTCGATTTCCGACGAATTCAATTCTCGATGCGTCATGACCGGCAAGCTTCCAGTAGCTATTCCATTCGAGTTTTCCTGAATTATTGGACTCGGATCCGAAATTTCACCACTTTTTACGATTTTTCGATTTTGGTGATTTTCCCTAGTGGTACCCCTAGGGAAATCCGTAAAAATCCGTCGGATTCCGACGAAGCCAATTCTCGATGCGTTGTGACCGGCAAGCTCCCAGTAGCTATTCCAAACGAGTTTTCCTGAATTATTGGACTCAGATCCGAAATTTCACCACTTTTTACGATTTCTCGATTTTGGTGATTTTCACTAGTGGTACCCCTAGGGAAATCCGTAAAAATCCGTCGGATTCCGACGAAGCCAATTCTCGATGCGTTGTGACCGGCAAGGTTCCAGTAGCTATTCCAATCGAGTTTTCCTGAATTATTGGACTCTGATCCGAAATTTCACCACTTTTTACGATTTCTCAATTTTGGTGATTTTCCCTAGTGGTACCCCTAGGGAAATCCGTAAAAATCCGTCGGATTCCGACGAAGCCAATTCTCGATGCGTCGTGACCGGCAAGCTTCCAGTAGCTATTCCAATCGAATTTTCCTGAATTATTGGACTCGGATCCGAAATTTCACCACTTTTTACGATTTCTCGATTTTGGTGATTTTCCATAGTGGTACCCCTAGGGAAATCCGTCGGATTCCGACGAAGCCAATTCTCGATGCGTTGTGACCGGCAAGCTTCCAATAGCTATTCCAATCGAGTTTTCCTGAATTATTGGACTCGGATTCGAAATTTCACCACTTTTTACGATTTCTCGATTTTGGTGATTTTCCCTAGTGGTACCCCTAGGGAAATCCGTAAAAATCCGTCGATTTCCGATGAATTCAATTCTCGATGCGTCATGACCGGCAAGCTTCCAGTAGCTATTCCATTCGAGTTTTCCTGAATTATTGGACTCGGATCCGAAATTTCACCACTTTTTACGATTTTTCGATTTTGGTGATTTTCCCTAGTGGTACCCCTAGGGAAATCCGTAAAAATCCGTCGGATTCCGACGAAGCCAATTCTCGATGCGTTGTGACCGGCAAGCTCCCAGTAGCTATTCCAAACGAGTTTTCCTGAATTATTGGACTCAGATCCGAAATTTCACCACTTTTTACGATTTCTCGATTTTGGTGATTTTCACTAGTGGTACCCCTAGGGAAATCCGTAAAAATCCGTCGGATTCCGACGAAGCCAATTCTCGATGCGTTGTGACCGGCAAGGTTCCAGTAGCTATTCCAATCGAGTTTTCCTGAATTATTGGACTCTGATCCGAAATTTCACCACTTTTTACGATTTCTCAATTTTGGTGATTTTCCCTAGTGGTACCCCTAGGGAAATCCGTAAAAATCCGTCGGATTCCGACGAAGCCAATTCTCGATGCGTCGTGACCGGCAAGCTTCCAGTAGCTATTCCAATCGAATTTTCCTGAATTATTGGACTCGGATCCGAAATTTCACCACTTTTTACGATTTCTCGATTTTGGTGATTTTCCCTAGTGGTACCCCTAAGGAAATTCGTCGGATTCTGACGAAGCCAATTCTCGATGCGTTGTGACCGGCAAGCTTCCAGTAGCTATTCCAATCGAGTTTTCCTGAATTATTGGACTCGGATCCGAAATTTCACCACTTTTTACGATTTCTCGATTTTTGTTATTTTTCCTAGTGGTACCCCTAGGGAAATCCATAAAAATCCGTCGAATTCCGACGAATCCAATTCTCGATACGTCATGACCGGCAAGCTTCCAGTAGCTATTCCATTCGAGTTTTCCTTATTTATTGGACTCGGATCCGAAATTTCACCACTTTTTACGATTTCTCGATTTTGGTGATTTTCCCTAGTGGTACCCCTAGGGAAATCCGTAAAAATCTGTCGGATTCCGACGAAGCCAATTCTCGATGCGTTGTGACCGGCAAGCTTCCAGTAGCGATTCCAATCAGGTTTTCCCGAATTATTGGACTCGGATCCCAAATTTCACCACTTTTTACGATTTCTCGATTCTGGTGATTTTTCCTAGTGGTACCCCTAGGGAAATCCGTAAAAATTCGTCAGATTCCGACGAAGCCAGTTCTCGATGCGTTGTGACCGGCAAGCTTCCAGTAGCGAATCCAATCAGGTTTTCCCGAATTATTGGACTCGGATCCAAAATTTCACCACTTTTTACGATTTCTCGATTCTGGTGATTTTCCCTAGTGGTACCCCTAGGGAAATCCGTAAAAATTCGTCAGATTCCGACGAAGCCAGTTCTCGATGCGTTGTGACCGGCAAGCTTCCGAATTATTGGACTCGGATCCAAAATTTCACCACTTTTTACGATTTCTCGATTCTGGTGATTTTCCCTAGTGGTACCCCTAGGGAAATCCGTAAAAATTCGTCAGATTCCGACGAAGCCAGTTCTCGATGCGTTGTGACCGGCAAGCTTCCAGTAGCGATTCCAATCAGGTTTTCCCGAATTATTGGACTCGGATCCAAAATTTCACCACTTTTTACGATTTCTCGATTCTGGTGATTTTCCCTAGTGGTACCCCTAGGGAAATCCGTAAAAATTCGCCAGATTCCGACGAAGCCAGTTCTCGATGCGTTGTGACCGGCAAGCTTCCAGTAGCGATTCCAATCAGGTTTTCCCGAATTATTGGACTCGGATCCAAAATTTCACCACTTTTTACGATTTCTCGATTCTGGTGATTTTCCCTAGTGGTACCCCTAGGGAAATCCGTAAAAATTCGTCAGATTCCGACGAAGCCAATTCTCGATGCGTTGTGACCGGCAAGCTTCCAGTAGCGATTCCAATCAGGTTTTCCCGAATTATTGGACTCGGATCCAAAATTTCACCACTTTTTACGATTTCTCGATTCTGGTGATTTTCCCTAGTGGTACCCCTAGGGAAATCCGTAAAAATTCGTCAGATTCCGACGAAGCCAATTCTCGATGCGTTGTGACCGGCAAGCTTCAAGTAGCGATTCCAATCAGGTTTTCCCGAATTATTGGACTCGGATCCAAAATTTCACCACTTTTTACGATTTCTCGATTCTGGTGATTTTCCCTAGTGGTACCCCTAGGGAAATCCGTAAAAATTCGTCAGATTCCGACGAAGCCAATTCTCGATGCGTTGTGACCGGCAAGCTTCCAGTAGCGAATCCAATCAGGTTTTCCCGAATTATTGGACTCGGATCCAAAATTTCACCACTTTTTACGATTTCTCGATTCTGGTGATTTTCCCTAGTGGTACCCCTAGGGAAATCCGTAAAAATTCGTCAGATTCCGACGAAGCCAGTTCTCGATGCGTTGTGACCGGCAAGCTTCCAGTAGCGATTCCAATCAGGTTTTCCCGAATTATTGGACTCGGATCCAAAATTTCACCACTTTTTACGATTTCTCGATTCTGGTGATTTTCCCTAGTGGTACCCCTAGGGAAATCCGTAAAAATTCGTCAGATTCCGACGAAGCCAGTTCTCGATGCGTTGTGACCGGCAAGCTTCCAGTAGCGATTCCAATCAGGTTTTCCCGAATTATCGGACTCGGATCCAAAATTTCACCACTTTTTACGATTTCTCGATTCTGGTGATTTTTCCTAGTGGTACCCCTAGGGAAATCCTAAAAATTCGTCAGATTCCGACGAAGCCAGTTCTCGATGCGTTGTGACCGGCAAGCTTCCAGTAGCGATTCCAATCAGGTTTTCCCGAATTATTGGACTCGGATCCAAAATTTCACCACTTTTTACGATTTCTCGATTCTGGTGATTTTCCCTAGTGGTACCCCTAGGGAAATCCGTAAAAATTCGACAGATTCCGACGAAGCCAGTTCTCGATGCGTTGTGACCGGCAAGCTTCCGGTAGCGATTCCAATCAGGTTTTCCCGAATTATTGGACTCGGATCCAAAATTTCACCACTTTTTACGATTTCTCGATTCTGGTGATTTTCCCTAGTGGTACCCCTAGGGAAATCCGTAAAAATTCGTCAGATTCCGACGAAGCCAATTCTCGATGCGTTGTGAACGGCAAGCTTCCAGTAGCGATTCCAATCAGGTTTTCCCGAATTATTGGACTCGGATCCCAAATTTCACCACTTTTTACGATTTCTCGATTCTGGTGATTTTTCCTAGTGGTACCCCTAGGGAAATCCGTAAAAATTCGTCAGATTCCGACGAAGCCAGTTCTCGATGCGTTGTGACCGGCAAGCTTCCAGTAGCGAATCCAATCAGGTTTTCCCGAATTATTGGACTCGGATCCAAAATTTCACCACTTTTTACGATTTCTCGATTCTGGTGATTTTCCCTAGTGGTACCCCTAGGGAAATCCGTAAAAATTCGTCAGATTCCGACGAAGCCAGTTCTCGATGCGTTGTGACCGGCAAGCTTCCGAATTATTGGACTCGGATCCAAAATTTCACCACTTTTTACGATTTCTCGATTCTGGTGATTTTCCCTAGTGGTACCCCTAGGGAAATCCGTAAAAATTCGTCAGATTCCGACGAAGCCAGTTCTCGATGCGTTGTGACCGGCAAGCTTCCAGTAGCGATTCCAATCAGGTTTTCCCGAATTATTGGACTCGGATCCAAAATTTCACCACTTTTTACGATTTCTCGATTCTGGTGATTTTCCCTAGTGGTACCCCTAGGGAAATCCGTAAAAATTCGTCAGATTCCGACGAAGCCAATTCTCGATGCGTTGTGACCGGCAAGCTTCAAGTAGCGATTCCAATCAGGTTTTCCCGAATTATTGGACTCGGATCCAAAATTTCACCACTTTTTACGATTTCTCGATTCTGGTGATTTTCCCTAGTGGTACCCCTAGGGAAATCCGTAAAAATTCGTCAGATTCCGACGAAGCCAATTCTCGATGCGTTGTGACCGGCAAGCTTCCAGTAGCGAATCCAATCAGGTTTTCCCGAATTATTGGACTCGGATCCAAAATTTCACCACTTTTTACGATTTCTCGATTCTGGTGATTTTCCCTAGTGGTACCCCTAGGGAAATCCGTAAAAATTCGTCAGATTCCGACGAAGCCAGTTCTCGATGCGTTGTGACCGGCAAGCTTCCAGTAGCGATTCCAATCAGGTTTTCCCGAATTATTGGACTCGGATCCAAAATTTCACCACTTTTTACGATTTCTCGATTCTGGTGATTTTCCCTAGTGGTACCCCTAGGGAAATCCGTAAAAATTCGTCAGATTCCGACGAAGCCAGTTCTCGATGCGTTGTGACCGGCAAGCTTCCAGTAGCGATTCCAATCAGGTTTTCCCGAATTATCGGATTCGGATCCAAAATTTCACCACTTTTTACGATTTCTCGATTCTGGTGATTTTCCCTAGTGGTACCCCTAGGGAAATCCGTAAAAATTCGTCAGATTCCGACGAAGCCAGTTCTCGATGCGTTGTGACCGGCAAGCTTCCAGTAGCGATTCCAATCAGGTTTTCCCGAATTATTGGACTCGGATCCAAAATTTCACCACTTTTTACGATTTCTCGATTCTGGTGATTTTCCCTAGTGGTACCCCTAGGGAAATCCGTAAAAATTCGACAGATTCCGACGAAGCCAGTTCTCGATGCGTTGTGACCGGCAAGCTTCCTGTAGCGATTCCAATCAGGTTTTCCCGAATTATTGGACTCGGATCCAAAATTTCACCACTTTTTACGATTTCTCGATTCTGGTGATTTTCCCTAGTGGTACCCCTAGGGAAATCCGTAAAAATTCGTCAGATTCCGACGAAGCCAATTCTCGATGCGTTGTGACCGGCAAGCTTCCAGTAGCTATTCCAATCGAGTTTTTCTGAATTATAGGACTCGGATCCGAAATTTCACCACTTTTTACGATTTCTCGATTCTGGTGATTTTCCCTAGTGGTACCCCGAGGGAAATCCGTAAAAATCCGTCGGATTCCGACGAAGCCAATTCTCGATGCGTTGTGACCGGCAAGCTTCCTGTAGCTATTCCAATCGAGTTTTCCTGAATTATTGGAGTCAGACCCGAAATTTCACCACTTTTTACGATTTCTCGATTTTGGTGATTTTCCATAGTGGTACCCCTAGGGAAATCCGTCGGATTCCGACGAAGCCAATTCTCGATGCGTTGTGACCGGCAAGCTTCCAATAGCTATTCCAATCGAGTTTTCCTGAATTATTGGACTCGGATCCGAAATTTCACCACTTTTTACGATTTCTCGATTTTGGTGATTTTCCCTAGTGGTACCCCTAGGGAAATCCGTAAAAATCCGTCGATTTCCGACGAATTCAATTCTCGATGCGTCATGACCGGCAAGCTTCCAGTAGCTATTCCATTCGAGTTTTCCTGAATTATTGGACTCGGATCCGAAATTTCACCACTTTTTACGATTTCTCGATTTTGGTGATTTTCCCTAGTGGTACCCCTAGGGAAATCCGTAAAAATCCGTCGGATTCCGACGAAGCCAATTCTCGATGCGTTGTGACCGGCAAGCTCCCAGTAGCTATTCCAAACGAGTTTTCCTGAATTATTGGACTCAGATCCGAAATTTCACCACTTTTTACGATTTCTCGATTTTGGTGATTTTCACTAGTGGTACCCCTAGGGAAATCCGTAAAAATCCGTCGGATTCCGACGAAGCCAATTCTCGATGCGTTGTGACCGGCAAGGTTCCAGTAGCTATTCCAATCGAGTTTTCCTGAATTATTGGACTCTGATCCGAAATTTCACCACTTTTTACGATTTCTCAATTTTGGTGATTTTCCCTAGTGGTACCCCTAGGGAAATCCGTAAAAATCCGTCGGATTCCGACGAAGCCAATTCTCGATGCGTCGTGACCGGCAAGCTTCCAGTAGCTATTCCAATCGAATTTTCCTGAATTATTGGACTCGGATCCGAAATTTCACCACTTTTAACGATTTCTCGATTTTGGTGATTTTCCCTAGTGGTACCCCTAAGGAAATTCGTCGGATTCTGACGAAGCCAATTCTCGATGCGTTGTGACCGGCAAGCTTCCAGTAGCTATTCCAATCGAGTTTTCCTGAATTATTGGACTCGAATCCGAAATTTCACCACTTTTTACGATTTCTCGATTTTTGTTATTTTTCCTAGTGGTACCCCTAGGGAAATCCATAAAAATCCGTCGAATTCCGACGAATCCAATTCTCGATACGTCATGACCGGCAAGCTTCCAGTAGCTATTCCATTCGAGTTTTCCTTATTTATTGGACTCGGATCCGAAATTTCACCACTTTTTACGATTTCTCGATTTTGGTGATTTTCCCTAGTGGTACCCCTAGGGAAATCCGTAAAAATCTGTCGGATTCTGACGAAGACAATTCTCGATGCGTTGTGACCGACAAGCTTCCAGTAGCTATTCCAATCGAGTTTTCCGGAATTATTGGACTCGGATCCGAAATTTCACCACTTTTTACGATTTCTCGATTTTGGTGATTTTCCCTAGTGGGACCCCGAGGGAAATCCGTCGGATTCCGACGAAGCCAATTCTCGATGCGTTGTGACCGGCAAGCTTCCAGTAGCTATTCCAATCGAGTTTTCCTGAATTATTGGACTCAGATCCGAAATTTCACCACTTTTTACGATTTCTCGATTTTGGTGATTTTCCCTAGTGGTACCCCTAGGGAAATCCGACGGATTCCAACGAAGCCAATTCTCGATGCGTTGTGACCGGCAAGCTTCCAGTAGCTATTCCAATCGAGTTTTCCTGAATTATTGGACTCGGATCCAAAATTTCACCACATTTTTACGTTTTCTCGATTTCGGTGATTTTCCCTAGTGGTACCCCTAGGGAAATCCGTAAAAATCCGTCGGATTCCGACAAAACCAATTCTCGATGCGTTGTGACCGGCAAGCTTCCAGTAGCTATTCCAATCGAGTTTTCTTGAATTATTGGACTCGGATCCAAAATTTCACCACTTTTTACGATTTCTCGATTTTGGTGATTTTCCCTAGTGGTACCCCTAAGGAAATCCGTAAAAATCCGTCGGATTCCGACGAAGCCAATTCTCGATGCGTTGTGACCGGCAAGCTTCCAGTAGCTATTCCAATCGATTTTTCCTGAATTATTGGACTCGGATCCGAAATTTCACCACTTTTTACGATTTCTCGATTTTGGTGATTTTCCCTAGTGGTACCCCTAAGGAAATCCGACGGATTCCGACGAAGCCAATTCTCGATGCGTTGTGACCGGCAAGCTTCCAGTAGCTATTCCAATCGAGTTTTCCTGAATTATTGGACTCGGATCCAAAATTTCACAACATTTTTACGATTTCTCGATTTTGGTGATTTTCCCCAGTGGTACCCCTAGGGAAATCCGTCGGATTCCGACGAAGCCAATTCTCGATGCGTTGTGACCGGCAAGCTTCCAGTAGCTATTCCAATCGAGTTTTCCTGAATTATTGGACTCGGATCCAAAATTTCACCACATTTTTACGTTTTCTCGATTTTGGTGATTTTCCCTAGTGGTACCCCTAGGGAAATCCGTAAAAATCCGTCGGATTCCGACAAAACCAATTCTCGATGCGTTGTGACCGGCAAGCTTCCAGTAGCTATTCCAATCGAGTTTTCCTGAATTATTGGACTCGGATCCAAAATTTCACAACATTTTTACGATTTCTCGATTTTGGTGATTTTCCCTAGTGGTACCCCTAGGGAAATCCGTCGAATTCCGACGAAGCCAATTCTCGATGCGTTGTGACCGGCAAGCTTCCAGTAGCTATTCCAATCGAGTTTTCCTGAATTATTGGACTCGGATCCAAAATTTCACCACATTTTTACGTTTTCTCGATTTTGGTGATTTTCCCTAGTGGTACCCCTAGGGAAATCCGTAAAAATCCGTCGGATTCCGACAAAACCAATTCTCGATGCGTTGTGACCGGCAAGCTTCCAGTAGCTATTCCAATCGAGTTTTCTTGAATTATTGGACTCGGATCCAAAATTTCACCACTTTTTACGATTTCTCGATTTTGGTGATTTTCCCTAGTGGTACCCCTAGGGGAATCCGTAAAAATCCGTCGGATTCCGACGAAGCCAATTCTCGATTTGTTGTGACCGGTAAGCTTCCAGTAGCTATTCCAATCGAGTTTTCCTGAATTATTGGACTCGGATCCGAAATTTCACCACTTTTTACGATTTCTCGATTTTGGTGATTTTCCCTAGTGGTACCCCTAGGGAAATCCGTCGGATTCCGACGAAGCCAATTCTCGATGTGTTGTGACCGGAAAGCTTCCAGTAGCTATTGCAATCGAGTTTTCCTGAATTATTGGACTCGGATCCGAAATTTCACCACTTTTTACGATTTCTCGATTTTGGTGATTTTCCCTAGTGGTACCCCTAGGGAAATCCGTAAAAATCCGTCGGATTCCGACGAAACCAATTCTCGATGCGTTGTGACCGGCAAGCTTCCAGTAGCTATTCCAATCGAGTTTTCCTGAATTATTGGACTCGGATCCGAAATTTCACCACTTTTAACGATTTCTCGATTTTGGTGATTTTCCCCATTGGTACCCCTATGGAAATCCGTAAAAATCTGTCGGATTCCGACGAAGCCAATTCTCGATGCGTTGGGACCGGCAAGCTTCCAGTAGCGATTCCAATCAGGTTTTCCCGAATTATTGGACTCGGATCCGAAATTTCACCACTTTTAACGATTTCTCGATTCTGGTGATTTTCCCTAGTGGTACCCCTAGGGAAATCCGTAAAAATCTGTCGGATTCCGACGAAGCCAATTCTCGATGCGTTGTGACCGGCTAGCTTCCAGTAGCGATTCCAATCAGGTTTTCCCGAATTATTGGACTCGGATCCCAAATTTCACCACTTTTTACGATTTCTCGATTCTGGTGATTTTTCCTAGTGGTACCCCTAGGGAAATCCGTAAAAATTCGTCAGATTCCGACGAAGCCAATTCTCGATGCGCTGTGACCGGCAAGCTTCCAGTAGCGATTCCAATCAGGTTTTCCCGAATTATTGGACTCGGATCCAAAATTTCACCACTTTTTACGATTTCTCGATTCTGGTGATTTTCCCTAGTGGTACCCCTAGGGAAATCCGTAAAAATTCGTCAGATTTCGACGAAGCCAATTCTCGATGCGCTGTGACCGGCAAGCTTCCAGTAGCGATTCCAATCAGGTTTTCCCGAATTATTGGACTCGGATCCAAAATTTCACCACTTTTTACGATTTCTCGATTCTGGTGATTTTCCCTAGTGGTACCCCTAGGGAAATCCGTAAAAATTCGTCAGATTCCGACGAAGCCAATTCTCGATGCGTTGTGACCGGCAAGCTTCCAGTAGCGATTCCAATCAGGTTTTCCCGAATTATTGGACTCGGATCCAAAATTTCACCACTTTTTACGATTTGTCGATTCTGGTGATTTTCCCTAGTGGTACCCCTAGGGAAATCCGTAAAAATTCGTCAGATTCCGACGAAGCCAATTCTCGATGCGCTGTGACCGGCAAGCTTCCAGTAGCGATTCCAATCAGGTTTTCCCGAATTATTGGACTCGGATCCAAAATTTCACCACTTTTTACGATTTCTCGATTCTGGTGATTTTCCCTAGTGGTACCCCTAGGGAAATACGTAAAAATTCGTCAGATTCCGACGAAGCCAATTCTCGATGCGTTGTGACCGGCAAGCTTCCAGTAGCGATTCCAATCAGGTTTTCCCGAATTATTGGACTCGGATCCAAAATTTCAGCACTTTTTACGATTTCTCGATTCTGGTGATTTTCCCTAGTGGTACCCCTAGGGAAATCCGTAAAAATTCGTCAGATTCCGACGAAGCCAATTCTCGATGCGCTGTGACCGGCAAGCTTCCAGTAGCGATTCCAATCAGGTTTTCCCGAATTATTGGACTCGGATCCAAAATTTCACCACTTTTTACGATTTGTCGATTCTGGTGATTTTCCCTAGTGGTACCCCTAGGGAAATCCGTAAAAATTCGTCAGATTCCGACGAAGCCAATTCTCGATGCGCTGTGACCGGCAAGCTTCCATTAGCGATTCCAATCAGGTTTTCCCGAATTATTGGACTCGGATCCAAAATTTCACCACTTTTTACGATTTCTCGATTCTGGTGATTTTCCCTAGTGGTACCCCTAGGGAAATCCGTAAAAATTCGTCAGATTCCGACGAAGCCAATTCTCGATGCGCTGTGACCGGCAAGCTTCCAGTAGCGATTCCAATCAGGTTTTCCCGAATTATTGGACTCGGATCCAAAATTTCACCACTTTTTACGATTTCTCGATTCTGGTGATTTTCCCTAGTGGTACCCCTAGGGAAATCCGTAAAAATTCGTCAGATTCCGACGAAGCCAATTCTCGATGCGTTGTGACCGGCAAGCTTCCAGTAGCGATTCCAATCAGGTTTTCCCGAATTATTGGACTCGGATCCAAAATTTCACCACTTTTTACGATTTCTCGATTCTGGTGATTTTCCCTAGTGGTACCCCTAGGGAAATACGTAAAAATTCGTCAGATTCCGACGAAGCCAATTCTCGATGCGTTGTGACCGGCAAGCTTCCAGTAGCGATTCCAATCAGGTTTTCCCGAATTATTGGACTCGGATCCAAAATTTCACCACTTTTTACGATTTCTCGATTCTGGTGATTTTCCCTAGTGGTACCCCTAGGGAAATCCGTAAAAATTCGTCAGATTCCGACGAAGCCAATTCTCGATGCGTTGTGACCGGCAAGCTTCCAGTAGCGATTCCAATCAGGTTTTCCCGAATTATTGGACTCGGATCCAAAATTTCACCACTTTTTACGATTTCTCGATTCTGGTGATTTTCCCTAGTGGTACCCCTAGGGAAATCCGTAAAAATTCGTCAGATTCCGACGAAGCCAATTCTCGATGCGCTGTGACCGGCAAGCTTCCAGTAGCGATTCCAATCAGGTTTTCCCGAATTATTGGACTCGGATCCAAAATTTCACCACTTTTTACGATTTCTCGATTCTGGTGATTTTCCCTAGTGGTACCCCTAGGGAAATCCGTAAAAATTCGTCAGATTCCGACGAAGCCAATTCTCGATGCGCTGTGACCGGCAAGCTTCCAGTAGCGATTCCAATCAGGTTTTCCCGAATTATTGGACTCGGATCCAAAATTTCACCACTTTTTACGATTTCTCGATTCTGGTGATTTTCCCTAGTGGTACCCCTAGGGAAATCCGTAAAAATTCGTCAGATTTCGACGAAGCCAATTCTCGATGCGCTGTGACCGGCAAGCTTCCAGTAGCGATTCCAATCAGGTTTTCCCGAATTATTGGACTCGGATCCAAAATTTCACCACTTTTTACGATTTCTCGATTCTGGTGATTTTCCCTAGTGGTACCCCTAGGGAAATCCGTAAAAATTCGTCAGATTCCGACGAAGCCAATTCTCGATGCGCTGTGACCGGCAAGCTTCCAGTAGCGATTCCAATCAGGTTTTCCCGAATTATTGGACTCGGATCCAAAATTTCACCACTTTTTACGATTTCTCGATTCTGGTGATTTTCCCTAGTGGTACCCCTAGGGAAATCCGTAAAAATTCGTCAGATTCCGACGAAGCCAATTCTCGATGCGCTGTGACCGGCAAGCTTCCAGTAGCGATTCCAATCAGGTTTTCCCGAATTATTGGACTCGGATCCAAAATTTCACCACTTTTTACGATTTCTCGATTCTGGTGATTTTCCCTAGTGGTACCCCTAGGGAAATCCGTAAAAATTCGTCAGATTCCGACGAAGCCAATTCTCGATGCGCTGTGACCGGCAAGCTTCCAGTAGCGATTCCAATCAGGTTTTCCCGAATTATTGGACTCGGATCCAAAATTTCACCACTTTTTACGATTTCTCGATTCTGGTGATTTTCCCTAGTGGTACCCCTAGGGAAATCCGTAAAAATTCGTCAGATTCCGACGAAGCCAATTCTCGATGCGTTGTGACCGGCAAGCTTCCAGTAGCGATTCCAATCAGGTTTTCCCGAATTATTGGACTCGGATCCAAAATTTCACCACTTTTTACGATTTCTCGATTCTGGTGATTTTCCCTAGTGGTACCCCTAGGGAAATCCGTAAAAATTCGTCAGATTCCGACGAAGCCAATTCTCGATGCGCTGTGACCGGCAAGCTTCCAGTAGCGATTCCAATCAGGTTTTCCCGAATTATTGGACTCGGATCCAAAATTTCACCACTTTTTACGATTTCTCGATTCTGGTGATTTTCCCTAGTGGTACCCCTAGGGAAATCCGTAAAAATTCGTCAGATTCCGACGAAGCCAATTCTCGATGCGCTGTGACCGGCAAGCTTCCAGTAGCGATTCCAATCAGGTTTTCCCGAATTATTGGACTCGGATCCAAAATTTCACCACTTTTTACGATTTCTCGATTCTGGTGATTTTCCCTAGTGGTACCCCTAGGGAAATCCGTAAAAATTCGTCAGATTCCGACGAAGCCAATTCTCGATGCGCTGTGACCGGCAAGCTTCCAGTAGCGATTCCAATCAGGTTTTCCCGAATTATTGGACTCGGATCCAAAATTTCACCACTTTTTACGATTTCTCGATTCTGGTGATTTTCCCTAGTGGTACCCCTAGGGAAATCCGTAAAAATTCGTCAGATTCCGACGAAGCCAATTCTCGATGCGCTGTGACCGGCAAGCTTCCAGTAGCGATTCCAATCAGGTTTTCCCGAATTATTGGACTCGGATCCAAAATTTCACCACTTTTTACGATTTCTCGATTCTGGTGATTTTCCCTAGTGGTACCCCTAGGGAAATCCGTAAAAATTCGTCAGATTCCGACGAAGCCAATTCTCGATGCGCTGTGACCGGCAAGCTTCCAGTAGCGATTCCAATCAGGTTTTCCCGAATTATTGGACTCGGATCCAAAATTTCACCACTTTTTACGATTTCTCGATTCTGGTGATTTTCCCTAGTGGTACCCCTAGGGAAATCCGTAAAAATTCGTCAGATTCCGACGAAGCCAATTCTCGATGCGCTGTGACCGGCAAGCTTCCAGTAGCGATTCCAATCAGGTTTTCCCGAATTATTGGACTCGGATCCAAAATTTCACCACTTTTTACGATTTCTCGATTCTGGTGATTTTCCCTAGTGGTACCCCTAGGGAAATCCGTAAAAATTCGTCAGATTCCGACGAAGCCAATTCTCGATGCGCTGTGACCGGCAAGCTTCCAGTAGCGATTCCAATCAGGTTTTCCCGAATTATTGGACTCGGATCCAAAATTTCACCACTTTTTACGATTTCTCGATTCTGGTGATTTTCCCTAGTGGTACCCCTAGGGAAATCCGTAAAAATTCGTCAGATTCCGACGAAGCCAATTCTCGATGCGCTGTGACCGGCAAGCTTCCAGTAGCGATTCCAATCAGGTTTTCCCGAATTATTGGACTCGGATCCAAAATTTCACCACTTTTTACGATTTCTCGATTCTGGTGATTTTCCCTAGTGGTACCCCTAGGGAAATCCGTAAAAATTCGTCAGATTCCGACGAAGCCAATTCTCGATGCGCTGTGACCGGCAAGCTTCCAGTAGCGATTCCAATCAGGTTTTCCCGAATTATTGGACTCGGATCCAAAATTTCACCACTTTTTACGATTTATCGATTCTGGTGATTTTCCCTAGTGGTACCCCTAGGGAAATCCGTAAAAATTCGTCAGATTCCGACGAAGCCAATTCTCGATGCGCTGTGACCGGCAAACTTCCAGTAGCGATTCCAATCAGGTTTTCCCGAATTATTGGACTCGGATCCAAAATTTCACCACTTTTTACGATTTCTCGATTCTGGTGATTTTCCCTAGTGGTACCCCTAGGGAAATCCGTAAAAATTCGTCAGATTCCGACGAAGCCAATTCTCGATGCGCTGTGACCGGCAAGCTTCCAGTAGCGATTCCAATCAGGTTTTCCCGAATTATTGGACTCGGATCCAAAATTTCACCACTTTTTACGATTTCTCGATTCTGGTGATTTTCCCTAGTGGTACCCCTAGGGAAATCCGTAAAAATTCGTCAGATTCCGACGAAGCCAATTCTCGATGCGCTGTGACCGGCAAGCTTCCAGTAGCGATTCCAATCAGGTTTTCCCGAATTATTGGACTCGGATCCAAAATTTCACCACTTTTTACGATTTCTCGATTCTGGTGATTTTCCCTAGTGGTACCCCTAGGGAAATCCGTAAAAATTCGTCAGATTCCGACGAAGCCAATTCTCGATGCGCTGTGACCGGCAAGCTTCCAGTAGCGATTCCAATCAGGTTTTCCCGAATTATTGGACTCGGATCCAAAATTTCACCACTTTTTACGATTTCTCGATTCTGGTGATTTTCCCTAGTGGTACCCCTAGGGAAATCCGTAAAAATTCGTCAGATTCCGACGAAGCCAATTCTCGATGCGCTGTGACCGGCAAGCTTCCAGTAGCGATTCCAATCAGGTTTTCCCGAATTATTGGACTCGGATCCAAAATTTCACCACTTTTTACGATTTCTCGATTCTGGTGATTTTCCCTAGTGGTACCCCTAGGGAAATCCGTAAAAATTCGTCAGATTCCGACGAAGCCAATTCTCGATGCGCTGTGACCGGCAAGCTTCCAGTAGCGATTCCAATCAGGTTTTCCCGAATTATTGGACTCGGATCCAAAATTTCACCACTTTTTACGATTTCTCGATTCTGGTGATTTTCCCTAGTGGTACCCCTAGGGAAATCCGTAAAAATTCGTCAGATTCCGACGAAGCCAATTCTCGATGCGCTGTGACCGGCAAGCTTCCAGTAGCGATTCCAATCAGGTTTTCCCGAATTATTGGACTCGGATCCAAAATTTCACCACTTTTTACGATTTCTCGATTCTGGTGATTTTCCCTAGTGGTACCCCTAGGGAAATCCGTAAAAATTCGTCAGATTCCGACGAAGCCAATTCTCGATGCGCTGTGACCGGCAAGCTTCCAGTAGCGATTCCAATCAGGTTTTCCCGAATTATTGGACTCGGATCCAAAATTTCACCACTTTTTACGATTTCTCGATTCTGGTGATTTTCCCTAGTGGTACCCCTAGGGAAATCCGTAAAAATTCGTCAGATTCCGACGAAGCCAATTCTCGATGCGCTGTGACCGGCAAGCTTCCAGTAGCGATTCCAATCAGGTTTTCCCGAATTATTGGACTCGGATCCAAAATTTCACCACTTTTTACGATTTCTCGATTCTGGTGATTTTCCCTAGTGGTACCCCTAGGGAAATCCGTAAAAATTCGTCAGATTCCGACGAAGCCAATTCTCGATGCGCTGTGACCGGCAAGCTTCCAGTAGCGATTCCAATCAGGTTTTCCCGAATTATTGGACTCGGATCCAAAATTTCACCACTTTTTACGATTTCTCGATTCTGGTGATTTTCCCTAGTGGTACCCCTAGGGAAATCCGTAAAAATTCGTCAGATTCCGACGAAGCCAATTCTCGATGCGTTGTGACCGGCAAGCTTCCAGTAGCGATTCCAATCAGGTTTTCCCGAATTATTGGACTCGGATCCAAAATTTCACCACTTTTTACGATTTCTCGATTCTGGTGATTTTCCCTAGTGGTACCCCTAGGGAAATCCGTAAAAATTCGTCAGATTCCGACGAAGCCAATTCTCGATGCGTTGTGACCGGCAAGCTTCCAGTAGCGATTCCAATCAGGTTTTCCCGAATTATTGGACTCGGATCCAAAATTTCACCACTTTTTACGATTTCTCGATTCTGGTGATTTTCCCAAGTGGTACCCCTAGGGAAATCCGTAAAAATTCGTCAGATTCCGACGAAGCCAATTCTCGATGCGTTGTGACCGGCAAGCTTCCAGTAGCGATTCCAATCAGGTTTTCCCGAATTATTGGACTCGGATCCAAAATTTCACCACTTTTTACGATTTCTCGATTCTGGTGATTTTCCCTAGTGGTACCCCTAGGGAAATCCGTAAAAATTCGTCAGATTCCGACGAAGCCAATTCTCGATGCGTTGTGACCGGCAAGCTTCCAGTAGCGATTCCAATCAGGTTTTCCCGAATTATTGGACTCGGATCCAAAATTTCACCACTTTTTACGATTTCTCGATTCTGGTGATTTTCCCTAGTGGTACCCCTAGGGAAATCCGTAAAAATTCGTCAGATTCCGACGAAGCCAATTCTCGATGCGTTGTGACCGGCAAGCTTCCAGTAGCGATTCCAATCAGGTTTTCCCGAATTATTGGACTCGGATCCAAAATTTCACCACTTTTTACGATTTCTCGATTCTGGTGATTTTCCCTAGTGGTACCCCTAGGGAAATCCGTAAAAATTCGTCAGATTCCGACGAAGCCAATTCTCGATGCGTTGTGACCGGCAAGCTTCCAGTAGCGATTCCAATCAGGTTTTCCCGAATTATTGGACTCGGATCCAAAATTTCACCACTTTTTACGATTTCTCGATTCTGGTGATTTTCCCTAGTGGTACCCCTAGGGAAATCCGTAAAAATTCGTCAGATTCCGACGAAGCCAATTCTCGATGCGTTGTGACCGGCAAGCTTCCAGTAGCGATTCCAATCAGGTTTTCCCGAATTATTGGACTCGGATCCAAAATTTCACCACTTTTTACGATTTCTCGATTCTGGTGATTTTCCCTAGTGGTACCCCTAGGGAAATCCGTAAAAATTCGTCAGATTCCGACGAAGCCATTTCTCGATGCGTTGTGACCGGCAAGCTTCCAGTAGCGATTCCAATCAGGTTTTCCCGAATTATTGGACTCGGATCCAAAATTTCACCACTTTTTACGATTTCTCGATTCTGGTGATTTTCCCTAGTGGTACCCCTAGGGAAATCCGTAAAAATTCGTCAGATTCCGACGAAGCCAATTCTCGATGCGTTGTGACCGGCAAGCTTCCAGTAGCGATTCCAATCAGGTTTTCCCGAATTATTGGACTCGGATCCAAAATTTCACCACTTTTTATGATTTCTCGATTCTGGTGATTTTCCCTAGTGGTACCCCTAGGGAAATCCGTAAAATTCGTCAGATTCCGACGAAGCCAATTCTCGATGCGTTGTGACCGGCAAGCTTCCAGTAGCGATTCCAATCAGGTTTTCCCGAATTATTGGACTCGGATCCAAAATTTCACCACTTTTTACGATTTCTCGATTCTGGTGATTTTCCCTAGTGGTACCCCTAGGGAAATCCGTAAAAATTCGTCAGATTCCGACGAAGCCAATTCTCGATGCGTTGTGACCGGCAAGCTTCCAGTAGCGATTCCAATCAGGTTTTCCCGAATTATTGGACTCGGATCCAAAATTTCACCACTTTTTACGATTTCTCGATTCTGGTGATTTTCCCTAGTGGTACCCCTAGGGAAATCCGTAAAAATTCGTCAGATTCCGACGAAGCCAATTCTCGATGCGTTGTGACCGGCAAGCTTCCAGTAGCGATTCCAATCAGGTTTTCCCGAATTATTGGACTCGGATCCAAAATTTCACCACTTTTTACGATTTCTCGATTCTGGTGATTTTCCCTAGTGGTACCCCTAGGGAAATCCGTAAAAATTCGTCAGATTCCGACGAAGCCAATTCTCGATGCGTTGTGACCGGCAAGCTTCCAGTAGCGATTCCAATCAGGTTTTCCCGAATTATTGGACTCGGATCCAAAATTTCACCACTTTTTACGATTTCTCGATTCTGGTGATTTTCCCTAGTGGTACCCCTAGGGAAATCCGTAAAAATTCGTCAGATTCCGACGAAGCCAATTCTCGATGCGTTGTGACCGGCAAGCTTCCAGTAGCGATTCCAATCAGGTTTTCCCGAATTATTGGACTCGGATCCAAAATTTCACCACTTTTTACGATTTCTCGATTCTGGTGATTTTCCCTAGTGGTACCCCTAGGGAAATCCGTAAAATTCGTCAGATTCCGACGAAGCCAATTCTCGATGCGTTGTGACCGGCAAGCTTCCAGTAGCGATTCCAATCAGGTTTTCCCGAATTATTGGACTCGGATCCAAAATTTCACCACTTTTTACGATTTCTCGATTCTGGTGATTTTCCCTAGTGGTACCCCTAGGGAAATCCGTAAAAATTCGTCAGATTCCGACGAAGCCAATTCTCGATGCGTTCTGACCGGCAAGCTTCCAGTAGCGATTCCAATCAGGTTTTCCCGAATTATTGGACTCGGATCCAAAATTTCACCACTTTTTACGATTTCTCGATTCTGGTGATTTTCCCTAGTGGTACCCCTAGGGAAATCCGTAAAAATTCGTCAGATTCCGACGAAGCCAATTCTCGATGCGTTCTGACCGGCAAGCTTCCAGTAGCGATTCCAATCAGGTTTTCCCGAATTATTGGACTCGGATCCAAAATTTCACCACTTTTTACGATTTCTCGATTCTGGTGATTTTCCCTAGTGGTACCCCTAGGGAAATCCGTAAAAATTCGTCAGATTCCGACGAAGCCAATTCTCGATGCGTTCTGACCGGCAAGCTTCCAGTAGCGATTCCAATCAGGTTTTCCCGAATTATTGGACTCGGATCCAAAATTTCACCACTTTTTACGATTTCTCGATTCTGGTGATTTTCCCTAGTGGTACCCCTAGGGAAATCCGTAAAAATTCGTCAGATTCCGACGAAGCCAATTCTCGATGCGTTGTGACCGGCAAGCTTCCAGTAGCGATTCCAATCAGGTTTTCCCGAATTATTGGACTCGGATCAAAAATTTCACCACTTTTTACGATTTCTCGATTCTGGTGATTTTCCCTAGTGGTACCCCTAGGGGAAATCCGTAAAAATTCGTCAGATTCCGACGAAGCCAATTCTCGATGCGTTGTGACCGGCAAGCTTCCAGTAGCGATTCCAATCAGGTTTTCCCGAATTATTGGACTCAGATCCAAAATTTCACCACTTTTTACGATTTCTCGATTCTGGTGATTTTCCCTAGTGGTACCCCTAGGGAAATCCGTAAAAATTCGTCAGATTCCGACGAAGCCAATTCTCGATGCGTTCTGACCGGCAAGCTTCCAGTAGCGATTCCAATCAGGTTTTCCCGAATTATTGGACTCGGATCCAAAATTTCACCACTTTTTACGATTTCTCGATTCTGGTGATTTTCCCTAGTGGTACCCCTAGGGAAATCCGTAAAAATTCGTCAGATTCCGACGAAGCCAATTCTCGATGCGTTGTGACCGGCAAGCTTCCAGTAGCGATTCCAATCAGGTTTTCCCGAATTATTGGACTCGGATCCAAAATTTCACCACTTTTACGATTTCTCGATTCTGGTGATTTTCCCTAGTGGTACCCCTAGGGAAA
>CANTUQ010000487.1:0-35564 GCA_947683425.1 Excoecaria cochinchinensis
TTATTCGACCCGGATCCGAAATTTCACCACTTTTGGCGATTTCTCGATTTCGGCGATTTCCCCTAGTATAATGCCTTCAGAAGCCCGTAAAAATTCGTCGGATCACGACGAAGCCAATCCTCGGCGCATTGTGACCGGCAGGCTCCCAGTAGCTATTCCGATCAGGTTTTCCCGAATTATTCGACCCGGATCCGAAATTTCACCACTTTTGGCGATTTCTCGATTTCGGCGATTTCCCCTAGTATAATGCCTTCAGAAGCCCGTAAAAATTCGTCGGATCACGACGAAGCCAATCCTCGGCGCATTGTGACCGGCAGGCTCCCAGTAGCTATTCCGATCAGGTTTTCCCGAATTATTCGACCCGGATCCGAAATTTCACCACTTTTGGCGATTTCTCGATTTCGGCGATTTCCCCTAGTATAATGCCTTCAGAAGCCCGTAAAAATTCGTCGGATCACGACGAAGCCAATCCTCGGCGCATTGTGACCGGCAGGCTCCCAGTAGCTATTCCGATCAGGTTTTCCCGAATTATTCGACCCGGATCCGAAATTTCACCACTTTTGGCGATTTCTCGATTTCGGCGATTTCCCCTAGTATAATGCCTTCAGAAGCCCGTAAAAATTCGTCGGATCACGACGAAGCCAATCCTCGGCGCATTGTGACCGGCAGGCTCCCAGTAGCTATTCCGATCAGGTTTTCCCGAATTATTCGACCCGGATCCGAAATTTCACCACTTTTGGCGATTTCTCGATTTCGGCGATTTCCCCTAGTATAATGCCTTCAGAAGCCCGTAAAAATTCGTCGGATCACGACGAAGCCAATCCTCGGCGCATTGTGACCGGCAGGCTCCCAGTAGCTATTCCGATCAGGTTTTCCCGAATTATTCGACCCGGATCCGAAATTTCACCACTTTTGGCGATTTCTCGATTTCGGCGATTTCCCCTAGTATAATGCCTTCAGAAGCCCGTAAAAATTCGTCGGATCACGACGAAGCCAATCCTCGGCGCATTGTGACCGGCAGGCTCCCAGTAGCTATTCCGATCAGGTTTTCCCGAATTATTCGACCCGGATCCGAAATTTCACCACTTTTGGCGATTTCTCGATTTCGGCGATTTCCCCTAGTATAATGCCTTCAGAAGCCCGTAAAAATTCGTCGGATCACGACGAAGCCAATCCTCGGCGCATTGTGACCGGCAGGCTCCCAGTAGCTATTCCGATCAGGTTTTCCCGAATTATTCGACCCGGATCCGAAATTTCACCACTTTTGGCGATTTCTCGATTTCGGCGATTTCCCCTAGTATAATGCCTTCAGAAGCCCGTAAAAATTCGTCGGATCACGACGAAGCCAATCCTCGGCGCATTGTGACCGGCAGGCTCCCAGTAGCTATTCCGATCAGGTTTTCCCGAATTATTCGACCCGGATCCGAAATTTCACCACTTTTGGCGATTTCTCGATTTCGGCGATTTCCCCTAGTATAATGCCTTCAGAAGCCCGTAAAAATTCGTCGGATCACGACGAAGCCAATCCTCGGCGCATTGTGACCGGCAGGCTCCCAGTAGCTATTCCGATCAGGTTTTCCCGAATTATTCGACCCGGATCCGAAATTTCACCACTTTTGGCGATTTCTCGATTTCGGCGATTTCCCCTAGTATAATGCCTTCAGAAGCCCGTAAAAATTCGTCGGATCACGACGAAGCCAATCCTCGGCGCATTGTGACCGGCAGGCTCCCAGTAGCTATTCCGATCAGGTTTTCCCGAATTATTCGACCCGGATCCGAAATTTCACCACTTTTGGCGATTTCTCGATTTCGGCGATTTCCCCTAGTATAATGCCTTCAGAAGCCCGTAAAAATTCGTCGGATCACGACGAAGCCAATCCTCGGCGCATTGTGACCGGCAGGCTCCCAGTAGCTATTCCGATCAGGTTTTCCCGAATTATTCGACCCGGATCCGAAATTTCACCACTTTTGGCGATTTCTCGATTTCGGCGATTTCCCCTAGTATAATGCCTTCAGAAGCCCGTAAAAATTCGTCGGATCACGACGAAGCCAATCCTCGGCGCATTGTGACCGGCAGGCTCCCAGTAGCTATTCCGATCAGGTTTTCCCGAATTATTCGACCCGGATCCGAAATTTCACCACTTTTGGCGATTTCTCGATTTCGGCGATTTCCCCTAGTATAATGCCTTCAGAAGCCCGTAAAAATTCGTCGGATCACGACGAAGCCAATCCTCGGCGCATTGTGACCGGCAGGCTCCCAGTAGCTATTCCGATCAGGTTTTCCCGAATTATTCGACCCGGATCCGAAATTTCACCACTTTTGGCGATTTCTCGATTTCGGCGATTTCCCCTAGTATAATGCCTTCAGAAGCCCGTAAAAATTCGTCGGATCACGACGAAGCCAATCCTCGGCGCATTGTGACCGGCAGGCTCCCAGTAGCTATTCCGATCAGGTTTTCCCGAATTATTCGACCCGGATCCGAAATTTCACCACTTTTGGCGATTTCTCGATTTCGGCGATTTCCCCTAGTATAATGCCTTCAGAAGCCCGTAAAAATTCGTCGGATCACGACGAAGCCAATCCTCGGCGCATTGTGACCGGCAGGCTCCCAGTAGCTATTCCGATCAGGTTTTCCCGAATTATTCGACCCGGATCCGAAATTTCACCACTTTTGGCGATTTCTCGATTTCGGCGATTTCCCCTAGTATAATGCCTTCAGAAGCCCGTAAAAATTCGTCGGATCACGACGAAGCCAATCCTCGGCGCATTGTGACCGGCAGGCTCCCAGTAGCTATTCCGATCAGGTTTTCCCGAATTATTCGACCCGGATCCGAAATTTCACCACTTTTGGCGATTTCTCGATTTCGGCGATTTCCCCTAGTATAATGCCTTCAGAAGCCCGTAAAAATTCGTCGGATCACGACGAAGCCAATCCTCGGCGCATTGTGACCGGCAGGCTCCCAGTAGCTATTCCGATCAGGTTTTCCCGAATTATTCGACCCGGATCCGAAATTTCACCACTTTTGGCGATTTCTCGATTTCGGCGATTTCCCCTAGTATAATGCCTTCAGAAGCCCGTAAAAATTCGTCGGATCACGACGAAGCCAATCCTCGGCGCATTGTGACCGGCAGGCTCCCAGTAGCTATTCCGATCAGGTTTTCCCGAATTATTCGACCCGGATCCGAAATTTCACCACTTTTGGCGATTTCTCGATTTCGGCGATTTCCCCTAGTATAATGCCTTCAGAAGCCCGTAAAAATTCGTCGGATCACGACGAAGCCAATCCTCGGCGCATTGTGACCGGCAGGCTCCCAGTAGCTATTCCGATCAGGTTTTCCCGAATTATTCGACCCGGATCCGAAATTTCACCACTTTTGGCGATTTCTCGATTTCGGCGATTTCCCCTTGTATAATGCCTTCAGAAGCCCGTAAAAATTCGTCGGATCACGACGAAGCCAATCCTCGGCGCATTGTGACCGGCAGGCTCCCAGTAGCTATTCCGATCAGGTTTTCCCGAATTATTCGACCCGGATCCGAAATTTCACCACTTTTGGCGATTTCTCGATTTCGGCGATTTCCCCTAGTATAATGCCTTCAGAAGCCCGTAAAAATTCGTCGGATCACGACGAAGCCAATCCTCGGCGCATTGTGACCGGCAGGCTCCCAGTAGCTATTCCGATCAGGTTTTCCCGAATTATTCGACCCGGATCCGAAATTTCACCACTTTTGGCGATTTCTCGATTTCGGCGATTTCCCCTAGTATAATGCCTTCAGAAGCCCGTAAAAATTCGTCGGATCACGACGAAGCCAATCCTCGGCGCATTGTGACCGGCAGGCTCCCAGTAGCTATTCCGATCAGGTTTTCCCGAATTATTCGACCCGGATCCGAAATTTCACCACTTTTGGCGATTTCTCGATTTCGGCGATTTCCCCTAGTATAATGCCTTCAGAAGCCCGTAAAAATTCGTCGGATCACGACGAAGCCAATCCTCGGCGCATTGTGACCGGCAGGCTCCCAGTAGCTATTCCGATCAGGTTTTCCCGAATTATTCGACCCGGATCCGAAATTTCACCACTTTTGGCGATTTCTCGATTTCGGCGATTTCCCCTAGTATAATGCCTTCAGAAGCCCGTAAAAATTCGTCGGATCACGACGAAGCCAATCCTCGGCGCATTGTGACCGGCAGGCTCCCAGTAGCTATTCCGATCAGGTTTTCCCGAATTATTCGACCCGGATCCGAAATTTCACCACTTTTGGCGATTTCTCGATTTCGGCGATTTCCCCTAGTATAATGCCTTCAGAAGCCCGTAAAAATTCGTCGGATCACGACGAAGCCAATCCTCGGCGCATTGTGACCGGCAGGCTCCCAGTAGCTATTCCGATCAGGTTTTCCCGAATTATTCGACCCGGATCCGAAATTTCACCACTTTTGGCGATTTCTCGATTTCGGCGATTTCCCCTAGTATAATGCCTTCAGAAGCCCGTAAAAATTCGTCGGATCACGACGAAGCCAATCCTCGGCGCATTGTGACCGGCAGGCTCCCAGTAGCTATTCCGATCAGGTTTTCCCGAATTATTCGACCCGGATCCGAAATTTCACCACTTTTGGCGATTTCTCGATTTCGGCGATTTCCCCTAGTATAATGCCTTCAGAAGCCCGTAAAAATTCGTCGGATCACGACGAAGCCAATCCTCGGCGCATTGTGACCGGCAGGCTCCCAGTAGCTATTCCGATCAGGTTTTCCCGAATTATTCGACCCGGATCCGAAATTTCACCACTTTTGGCGATTTCTCGATTTCGGCGATTTCCCCTAGTATAATGCCTTCAGAAGCCCGTAAAAATTCGTCGGATCACGACGAAGCCAATCCTCGGCGCATTGTGACCGGCAGGCTCCCAGTAGCTATTCCGATCAGGTTTTCCCGAATTATTCGACCCGGATCCGAAATTTCACCACTTTTGGCGATTTCTCGATTTCGGCGATTTCCCCTAGTATAATGCCTTCAGAAGCCCGTAAAAATTCGTCGGATCACGACGAAGCCAATCCTCGGCGCATTGTGACCGGCAGGCTCCCAGTAGCTATTCCGATCAGGTTTTCCCGAATTATTCGACCCGGATCCGAAATTTCACCACTTTTGGCGATTTCTCGATTTCGGCGATTTCCCCTAGTATAATGCCTTCAGAAGCCCGTAAAAATTCGTCGGATCACGACGAAGCCAATCCTCGGCGCATTGTGACCGGCAGGCTCCCAGTAGCTATTCCGATCAGGTTTTCCCGAATTATTCGACCCGGATCCGAAATTTCACCACTTTTGGCGATTTCTCGATTTCGGCGATTTCCCCTAGTATAATGCCTTCAGAAGCCCGTAAAAATTCGTCGGATCACGACGAAGCCAATCCTCGGCGCATTGTGACCGGCAGGCTCCCAGTAGCTATTCCGATCAGGTTTTCCCGAATTATTCGACCCGGATCCGAAATTTCACCACTTTTGGCGATTTCTCGATTTCGGCGATTTCCCCTAGTATAATGCCTTCAGAAGCCCGTAAAAATTCGTCGGATCACGACGAAGCCAATCCTCGGCGCATTGTGACCGGCAGGCTCCCAGTAGCTATTCCGATCAGGTTTTCCCGAATTATTCGACCCGGATCCGAAATTTCACCACTTTTGGCGATTTCTCGATTTCGGCGATTTCCCCTAGTATAATGCCTTCAGAAGCCCGTAAAAATTCGTCGGATCACGACGAAGCCAATCCTCGGCGCATTGTGACCGGCAGGCTCCCAGTAGCTATTCCGATCAGGTTTTCCCGAATTATTCGACCCGGATCCGAAATTTCACCACTTTTGGCGATTTCTCGATTTCGGCGATTTCCCCTAGTATAATGCCTTCAGAAGCCCGTAAAAATTCGTCGGATCACGACGAAGCCAATCCTCGGCGCATTGTGACCGGCAGGCTCCCAGTAGCTATTCCGATCAGGTTTTCCCGAATTATTCGACCCGGATCCGAAATTTCACCACTTTTGGCGATTTCTCGATTTCGGCGATTTCCCCTAGTATAATGCCTTCAGAAGCCCGTAAAAATTCGTCGGATCACGACGAAGCCAATCCTCGGCGCATTGTGACCGGCAGGCTCCCAGTAGCTATTCCGATCAGGTTTTCCCGAATTATTCGACCCGGATCCGAAATTTCACCACTTTTGGCGATTTCTCGATTTCGGCGATTTCCCCTAGTATAATGCCTTCAGAAGCCCGTAAAAATTCGTCGGATCACGACGAAGCCAATCCTCGGCGCATTGTGACCGGCAGGCTCCCAGTAGCTATTCCGATCAGGTTTTCCCGAATTATTCGACCCGGATCCGAAATTTCACCACTTTTGGCGATTTCTCGATTTCGGCGATTTCCCCTAGTATAATGCCTTCAGAAGCCCGTAAAAATTCGTCGGATCACGACGAAGCCAATCCTCGGCGCATTGTGACCGGCAGGCTCCCAGTAGCTATTCCGATCAGGTTTTCCCGAATTATTCGACCCGGATCCGAAATTTCACCACTTTTGGCGATTTCTCGATTTCGGCGATTTCCCCTAGTATAATGCCTTCAGAAGCCCGTAAAAATTCGTCGGATCACGACGAAGCCAATCCTCGGCGCATTGTGACCGGCAGGCTCCCAGTAGCTATTCCGATCAGGTTTTCCCGAATTATTCGACCCGGATCCGAAATTTCACCACTTTTGGCGATTTCTCGATTTCGGCGATTTCCCCTAGTATAATGCCTTCAGAAGCCCGTAAAAATTCGTCGGATCACGACGAAGCCAATCCTCGGCGCATTGTGACCGGCAGGCTCCCAGTAGCTATTCCGATCAGGTTTTCCCGAATTATTCGACCCGGATCCGAAATTTCACCACTTTTGGCGATTTCTCGATTTCGGCGATTTCCCCTAGTATAATGCCTTCAGAAGCCCGTAAAAATTCGTCGGATCACGACGAAGCCAATCCTCGGCGCATTGTGACCGGCAGGCTCCCAGTAGCTATTCCGATCAGGTTTTCCCGAATTATTCGACCCGGATCCGAAATTTCACCACTTTTGGCGATTTCTCGATTTCGGCGATTTCCCCTAGTATAATGCCTTCAGAAGCCCGTAAAAATTCGTCGGATCACGACGAAGCCAATCCTCGGCGCATTGTGACCGGCAGGCTCCCAGTAGCTATTCCGATCAGGTTTTCCCGAATTATTCGACCCGGATCCGAAATTTCACCACTTTTGGCGATTTCTCGATTTCGGCGATTTCCCCTAGTATAATGCCTTCAGAAGCCCGTAAAAATTCGTCGGATCACGACGAAGCCAATCCTCGGCGCATTGTGACCGGCAGGCTCCCAGTAGCTATTCCGATCAGGTTTTCCCGAATTATTCGACCCGGATCCGAAATTTCACCACTTTTGGCGATTTCTCGATTTCGGCGATTTCCCCTAGTATAATGCCTTCAGAAGCCCGTAAAAATTCGTCGGATCACGACGAAGCCAATCCTCGGCGCATTGTGACCGGCAGGCTCCCAGTAGCTATTCCGATCAGGTTTTCCCGAATTATTCGACCCGGATCCGAAATTTCACCACTTTTGGCGATTTCTCGATTTCGGCGATTTCCCCTAGTATAATGCCTTCAGAAGCCCGTAAAAATTCGTCGGATCACGACGAAGCCAATCCTCGGCGCATTGTGACCGGCAGGCTCCCAGTAGCTATTCCGATCAGGTTTTCCCGAATTATTCGACCCGGATCCGAAATTTCACCACTTTTGGCGATTTCTCGATTTCGGCGATTTCCCCTAGTATAATGCCTTCAGAAGCCCGTAAAAATTCGTCGGATCACGACGAAGCCAATCCTCGGCGCATTGTGACCGGCAGGCTCCCAGTAGCTATTCCGATCAGGTTTTCCCGAATTATTCGACCCGGATCCGAAATTTCACCACTTTTGGCGATTTCTCGATTTCGGCGATTTCCCCTAGTATAATGCCTTCAGAAGCCCGTAAAAATTCGTCGGATCACGACGAAGCCAATCCTCGGCGCATTGTGACCGGCAGGCTCCCAGTAGCTATTCCGATCAGGTTTTCCCGAATTATTCGACCCGGATCCGAAATTTCACCACTTTTGGCGATTTCTCGATTTCGGCGATTTCCCCTAGTATAATGCCTTCAGAAGCCCGTAAAAATTCGTCGGATCACGACGAAGCCAATCCTCGGCGCATTGTGACCGGCAGGCTCCCAGTAGCTATTCCGATCAGGTTTTCCCGAATTATTCGACCCGGATCCGAAATTTCACCACTTTTGGCGATTTCTCGATTTCGGCGATTTCCCCTAGTATAATGCCTTCAGAAGCCCGTAAAAATTCGTCGGATCACGACGAAGCCAATCCTCGGCGCATTGTGACCGGCAGGCTCCCAGTAGCTATTCCGATCAGGTTTTCCCGAATTATTCGACCCGGATCCGAAATTTCACCACTTTTGGCGATTTCTCGATTTCGGCGATTTCCCCTAGTATAATGCCTTCAGAAGCCCGTAAAAATTCGTCGGATCACGACGAAGCCAATCCTCGGCGCATTGTGACCGGCAGGCTCCCAGTAGCTATTCCGATCAGGTTTTCCCGAATTATTCGACCCGGATCCGAAATTTCACCACTTTTGGCGATTTCTCGATTTCGGCGATTTCCCCTAGTATAATGCCTTCAGAAGCCCGTAAAAATTCGTCGGATCACGACGAAGCCAATCCTCGGCGCATTGTGACCGGCAGGCTCCCAGTAGCTATTCCGATCAGGTTTTCCCGAATTATTCGACCCGGATCCGAAATTTCACCACTTTTGGCGATTTCTCGATTTCGGCGATTTCCCCTAGTATAATGCCTTCAGAAGCCCGTAAAAATTCGTCGGATCACGACGAAGCCAATCCTCGGCGCATTGTGACCGGCAGGCTCCCAGTAGCTATTCCGATCAGGTTTTCCCGAATTATTCGACCCGGATCCGAAATTTCACCACTTTTGGCGATTTCTCGATTTCGGCGATTTCCCCTAGTATAATGCCTTCAGAAGCCCGTAAAAATTCGTCGGATCACGACGAAGCCAATCCTCGGCGCATTGTGACCGGCAGGCTCCCAGTAGCTATTCCGATCAGGTTTTCCCGAATTATTCGACCCGGATCCGAAATTTCACCACTTTTGGCGATTTCTCGATTTCGGCGATTTCCCCTAGTATAATGCCTTCAGAAGCCCGTAAAAATTCGTCGGATCACGACGAAGCCAATCCTCGGCGCATTGTGACCGGCAGGCTCCCAGTAGCTATTCCGATCAGGTTTTCCCGAATTATTCGACCCGGATCCGAAATTTCACCACTTTTGGCGATTTCTCGATTTCGGCGATTTCCCCTAGTATAATGCCTTCAGAAGCCCGTAAAAATTCGTCGGATCACGACGAAGCCAATCCTCGGCGCATTGTGACCGGCAGGCTCCCAGTAGCTATTCCGATCAGGTTTTCCCGAATTATTCGACCCGGATCCGAAATTTCACCACTTTTGGCGATTTCTCGATTTCGGCGATTTCCCCTAGTATAATGCCTTCAGAAGCCCGTAAAAATTCGTCGGATCACGACGAAGCCAATCCTCGGCGCATTGTGACCGGCAGGCTCCCAGTAGCTATTCCGATCAGGTTTTCCCGAATTATTCGACCCGGATCCGAAATTTCACCACTTTTGGCGATTTCTCGATTTCGGCGATTTCCCCTAGTATAATGCCTTCAGAAGCCCGTAAAAATTCGTCGGATCACGACGAAGCCAATCCTCGGCGCATTGTGACCGGCAGGCTCCCAGTAGCTATTCCGATCAGGTTTTCCCGAATTATTCGACCCGGATCCGAAATTTCACCACTTTTGGCGATTTCTCGATTTCGGCGATTTCCCCTAGTATAATGCCTTCAGAAGCCCGTAAAAATTCGTCGGATCACGACGAAGCCAATCCTCGGCGCATTGTGACCGGCAGGCTCCCAGTAGCTATTCCGATCAGGTTTTCCCGAATTATTCGACCCGGATCCGAAATTTCACCACTTTTGGCGATTTCTCGATTTCGGCGATTTCCCCTAGTATAATGCCTTCAGAAGCCCGTAAAAATTCGTCGGATCACGACGAAGCCAATCCTCGGCGCATTGTGACCGGCAGGCTCCCAGTAGCTATTCCGATCAGGTTTTCCCGAATTATTCGACCCGGATCCGAAATTTCACCACTTTTGGCGATTTCTCGATTTCGGCGATTTCCCCTAGTATAATGCCTTCAGAAGCCCGTAAAAATTCGTCGGATCACGACGAAGCCAATCCTCGGCGCATTGTGACCGGCAGGCTCCCAGTAGCTATTCCGATCAGGTTTTCCCGAATTATTCGACCCGGATCCGAAATTTCACCACTTTTGGCGATTTCTCGATTTCGGCGATTTCCCCTAGTATAATGCCTTCAGAAGCCCGTAAAAATTCGTCGGATCACGACGAAGCCAATCCTCGGCGCATTGTGACCGGCAGGCTCCCAGTAGCTATTCCGATCAGGTTTTCCCGAATTATTCGACCCGGATCCGAAATTTCACCACTTTTGGCGATTTCTCGATTTCGGCGATTTCCCCTAGTATAATGCCTTCAGAAGCCCGTAAAAATTCGTCGGATCACGACGAAGCCAATCCTCGGCGCATTGTGACCGGCAGGCTCCCAGTAGCTATTCCGATCAGGTTTTCCCGAATTATTCGACCCGGATCCGAAATTTCACCACTTTTGGCGATTTCTCGATTTCGGCGATTTCCCCTAGTATAATGCCTTCAGAAGCCCGTAAAAATTCGTCGGATCACGACGAAGCCAATCCTCGGCGCATTGTGACCGGCAGGCTCCCAGTAGCTATTCCGATCAGGTTTTCCCGAATTATTCGACCCGGATCCGAAATTTCACCACTTTTGGCGATTTCTCGATTTCGGCGATTTCCCCTAGTATAATGCCTTCAGAAGCCCGTAAAAATTCGTCGGATCACGACGAAGCCAATCCTCGGCGCATTGTGACCGGCAGGCTCCCAGTAGCTATTCCGATCAGGTTTTCCCGAATTATTCGACCCGGATCCGAAATTTCACCACTTTTGGCGATTTCTCGATTTCGGCGATTTCCCCTAGTATAATGCCTTCAGAAGCCCGTAAAAATTCGTCGGATCACGACGAAGCCAATCCTCGGCGCATTGTGACCGGCAGGCTCCCAGTAGCTATTCCGATCAGGTTTTCCCGAATTATTCGACCCGGATCCGAAATTTCACCACTTTTGGCGATTTCTCGATTTCGGCGATTTCCCCTAGTATAATGCCTTCAGAAGCCCGTAAAAATTCGTCGGATCACGACGAAGCCAATCCTCGGCGCATTGTGACCGGCAGGCTCCCAGTAGCTATTCCGATCAGGTTTTCCCGAATTATTCGACCCGGATCCGAAATTTCACCACTTTTGGCGATTTCTCGATTTCGGCGATTTCCCCTAGTATAATGCCTTCAGAAGCCCGTAAAAATTCGTCGGATCACGACGAAGCCAATCCTCGGCGCATTGTGACCGGCAGGCTCCCAGTAGCTATTCCGATCAGGTTTTCCCGAATTATTCGACCCGGATCCGAAATTTCACCACTTTTGGCGATTTCTCGATTTCGGCGATTTCCCCTAGTATAATGCCTTCAGAAGCCCGTAAAAATTCGTCGGATCACGACGAAGCCAATCCTCGGCGCATTGTGACCGGCAGGCTCCCAGTAGCTATTCCGATCAGGTTTTCCCGAATTATTCGACCCGGATCCGAAATTTCACCACTTTTGGCGATTTCTCGATTTCGGCGATTTCCCCTAGTATAATGCCTTCAGAAGCCCGTAAAAATTCGTCGGATCACGACGAAGCCAATCCTCGGCGCATTGTGACCGGCAGGCTCCCAGTAGCTATTCCGATCAGGTTTTCCCGAATTATTCGACCCGGATCCGAAATTTCACCACTTTTGGCGATTTCTCGATTTCGGCGATTTCCCCTAGTATAATGCCTTCAGAAGCCCGTAAAAATTCGTCGGATCACGACGAAGCCAATCCTCGGCGCATTGTGACCGGCAGGCTCCCAGTAGCTATTCCGATCAGGTTTTCCCGAATTATTCGACCCGGATCCGAAATTTCACCACTTTTGGCGATTTCTCGATTTCGGCGATTTCCCCTAGTATAATGCCTTCAGAAGCCCGTAAAAATTCGTCGGATCACGACGAAGCCAATCCTCGGCGCATTGTGACCGGCAGGCTCCCAGTAGCTATTCCGATCAGGTTTTCCCGAATTATTCGACCCGGATCCGAAATTTCACCACTTTTGGCGATTTCTCGATTTCGGCGATTTCCCCTAGTATAATGCCTTCAGAAGCCCGTAAAAATTCGTCGGATCACGACGAAGCCAATCCTCGGCGCATTGTGACCGGCAGGCTCCCAGTAGCTATTCCGATCAGGTTTTCCCGAATTATTCGACCCGGATCCGAAATTTCACCACTTTTGGCGATTTCTCGATTTCGGCGATTTCCCCTAGTATAATGCCTTCAGAAGCCCGTAAAAATTCGTCGGATCACGACGAAGCCAATCCTCGGCGCATTGTGACCGGCAGGCTCCCAGTAGCTATTCCGATCAGGTTTTCCCGAATTATTCGACCCGGATCCGAAATTTCACCACTTTTGGCGATTTCTCGATTTCGGCGATTTCCCCTAGTATAATGCCTTCAGAAGCCCGTAAAAATTCGTCGGATCACGACGAAGCCAATCCTCGGCGCATTGTGACCGGCAGGCTCCCAGTAGCTATTCCGATCAGGTTTTCCCGAATTATTCGACCCGGATCCGAAATTTCACCACTTTTGGCGATTTCTCGATTTCGGCGATTTCCCCTAGTATAATGCCTTCAGAAGCCCGTAAAAATTCGTCGGATCACGACGAAGCCAATCCTCGGCGCATTGTGACCGGCAGGCTCCCAGTAGCTATTCCGATCAGGTTTTCCCGAATTATTCGACCCGGATCCGAAATTTCACCACTTTTGGCGATTTCTCGATTTCGGCGATTTCCCCTAGTATAATGCCTTCAGAAGCCCGTAAAAATTCGTCGGATCACGACGAAGCCAATCCTCGGCGCATTGTGACCGGCAGGCTCCCAGTAGCTATTCCGATCAGGTTTTCCCGAATTATTCGACCCGGATCCGAAATTTCACCACTTTTGGCGATTTCTCGATTTCGGCGATTTCCCCTAGTATAATGCCTTCAGAAGCCCGTAAAAATTCGTCGGATCACGACGAAGCCAATCCTCGGCGCATTGTGACCGGCAGGCTCCCAGTAGCTATTCCGATCAGGTTTTCCCGAATTATTCGACCCGGATCCGAAATTTCACCACTTTTGGCGATTTCTCGATTTCGGCGATTTCCCCTAGTATAATGCCTTCAGAAGCCCGTAAAAATTCGTCGGATCACGACGAAGCCAATCCTCGGCGCATTGTGACCGGCAGGCTCCCAGTAGCTATTCCGATCAGGTTTTCCCGAATTATTCGACCCGGATCCGAAATTTCACCACTTTTGGCGATTTCTCGATTTCGGCGATTTCCCCTAGTATAATGCCTTCAGAAGCCCGTAAAAATTCGTCGGATCACGACGAAGCCAATCCTCGGCGCATTGTGACCGGCAGGCTCCCAGTAGCTATTCCGATCAGGTTTTCCCGAATTATTCGACCCGGATCCGAAATTTCACCACTTTTGGCGATTTCTCGATTTCGGCGATTTCCCCTAGTATAATGCCTTCAGAAGCCCGTAAAAATTCGTCGGATCACGACGAAGCCAATCCTCGGCGCATTGTGACCGGCAGGCTCCCAGTAGCTATTCCGATCAGGTTTTCCCGAATTATTCGACCCGGATCCGAAATTTCACCACTTTTGGCGATTTCTCGATTTCGGCGATTTCCCCTAGTATAATGCCTTCAGAAGCCCGTAAAAATTCGTCGGATCACGACGAAGCCAATCCTCGGCGCATTGTGACCGGCAGGCTCCCAGTAGCTATTCCGATCAGGTTTTCCCGAATTATTCGACCCGGATCCGAAATTTCACCACTTTTGGCGATTTCTCGATTTCGGCGATTTCCCCTAGTATAATGCCTTCAGAAGCCCGTAAAAATTCGTCGGATCACGACGAAGCCAATCCTCGGCGCATTGTGACCGGCAGGCTCCCAGTAGCTATTCCGATCAGGTTTTCCCGAATTATTCGACCCGGATCCGAAATTTCACCACTTTTGGCGATTTCTCGATTTCGGCGATTTCCCCTAGTATAATGCCTTCAGAAGCCCGTAAAAATTCGTCGGATCACGACGAAGCCAATCCTCGGCGCATTGTGACCGGCAGGCTCCCAGTAGCTATTCCGATCAGGTTTTCCCGAATTATTCGACCCGGATCCGAAATTTCACCACTTTTGGCGATTTCTCGATTTCGGCGATTTCCCCTAGTATAATGCCTTCAGAAGCCCGTAAAAATTCGTCGGATCACGACGAAGCCAATCCTCGGCGCATTGTGACCGGCAGGCTCCCAGTAGCTATTCCGATCAGGTTTTCCCGAATTATTCGACCCGGATCCGAAATTTCACCACTTTTGGCGATTTCTCGATTTCGGCGATTTCCCCTAGTATAATGCCTTCAGAAGCCCGTAAAAATTCGTCGGATCACGACGAAGCCAATCCTCGGCGCATTGTGACCGGCAGGCTCCCAGTAGCTATTCCGATCAGGTTTTCCCGAATTATTCGACCCGGATCCGAAATTTCACCACTTTTGGCGATTTCTCGATTTCGGCGATTTCCCCTAGTATAATGCCTTCAGAAGCCCGTAAAAATTCGTCGGATCACGACGAAGCCAATCCTCGGCGCATTGTGACCGGCAGGCTCCCAGTAGCTATTCCGATCAGGTTTTCCCGAATTATTCGACCCGGATCCGAAATTTCACCACTTTTGGCGATTTCTCGATTTCGGCGATTTCCCCTAGTATAATGCCTTCAGAAGCCCGTAAAAATTCGTCGGATCACGACGAAGCCAATCCTCGGCGCATTGTGACCGGCAGGCTCCCAGTAGCTATTCCGATCAGGTTTTCCCGAATTATTCGACCCGGATCCGAAATTTCACCACTTTTGGCGATTTCTCGATTTCGGCGATTTCCCCTAGTATAATGCCTTCAGAAGCCCGTAAAAATTCGTCGGATCACGACGAAGCCAATCCTCGGCGCATTGTGACCGGCAGGCTCCCAGTAGCTATTCCGATCAGGTTTTCCCGAATTATTCGACCCGGATCCGAAATTTCACCACTTTTGGCGATTTCTCGATTTCGGCGATTTCCCCTAGTATAATGCCTTCAGAAGCCCGTAAAAATTCGTCGGATCACGACGAAGCCAATCCTCGGCGCATTGTGACCGGCAGGCTCCCAGTAGCTATTCCGATCAGGTTTTCCCGAATTATTCGACCCGGATCCGAAATTTCACCACTTTTGGCGATTTCTCGATTTCGGCGATTTCCCCTAGTATAATGCCTTCAGAAGCCCGTAAAAATTCGTCGGATCACGACGAAGCCAATCCTCGGCGCATTGTGACCGGCAGGCTCCCAGTAGCTATTCCGATCAGGTTTTCCCGAATTATTCGACCCGGATCCGAAATTTCACCACTTTTGGCGATTTCTCGATTTCGGCGATTTCCCCTAGTATAATGCCTTCAGAAGCCCGTAAAAATTCGTCGGATCACGACGAAGCCAATCCTCGGCGCATTGTGACCGGCAGGCTCCCAGTAGCTATTCCGATCAGGTTTTCCCGAATTATTCGACCCGGATCCGAAATTTCACCACTTTTGGCGATTTCTCGATTTCGGCGATTTCCCCTAGTATAATGCCTTCAGAAGCCCGTAAAAATTCGTCGGATCACGACGAAGCCAATCCTCGGCGCATTGTGACCGGCAGGCTCCCAGTAGCTATTCCGATCAGGTTTTCCCGAATTATTCGACCCGGATCCGAAATTTCACCACTTTTGGCGATTTCTCGATTTCGGCGATTTCCCCTAGTATAATGCCTTCAGAAGCCCGTAAAAATTCGTCGGATCACGACGAAGCCAATCCTCGGCGCATTGTGACCGGCAGGCTCCCAGTAGCTATTCCGATCAGGTTTTCCCGAATTATTCGACCCGGATCCGAAATTTCACCACTTTTGGCGATTTCTCGATTTCGGCGATTTCCCCTAGTATAATGCCTTCAGAAGCCCGTAAAAATTCGTCGGATCACGACGAAGCCAATCCTCGGCGCATTGTGACCGGCAGGCTCCCAGTAGCTATTCCGATCAGGTTTTCCCGAATTATTCGACCCGGATCCGAAATTTCACCACTTTTGGCGATTTCTCGATTTCGGCGATTTCCCCTAGTATAATGCCTTCAGAAGCCCGTAAAAATTCGTCGGATCACGACGAAGCCAATCCTCGGCGCATTGTGACCGGCAGGCTCCCAGTAGCTATTCCGATCAGGTTTTCCCGAATTATTCGACCCGGATCCGAAATTTCACCACTTTTGGCGATTTCTCGATTTCGGCGATTTCCCCTAGTATAATGCCTTCAGAAGCCCGTAAAAATTCGTCGGATCACGACGAAGCCAATCCTCGGCGCATTGTGACCGGCAGGCTCCCAGTAGCTATTCCGATCAGGTTTTCCCGAATTATTCGACCCGGATCCGAAATTTCACCACTTTTGGCGATTTCTCGATTTCGGCGATTTCCCCTAGTATAATGCCTTCAGAAGCCCGTAAAAATTCGTCGGATCACGACGAAGCCAATCCTCGGCGCATTGTGACCGGCAGGCTCCCAGTAGCTATTCCGATCAGGTTTTCCCGAATTATTCGACCCGGATCCGAAATTTCACCACTTTTGGCGATTTCTCGATTTCGGCGATTTCCCCTAGTATAATGCCTTCAGAAGCCCGTAAAAATTCGTCGGATCACGACGAAGCCAATCCTCGGCGCATTGTGACCGGCAGGCTCCCAGTAGCTATTCCGATCAGGTTTTCCCGAATTATTCGACCCGGATCCGAAATTTCACCACTTTTGGCGATTTCTCGATTTCGGCGATTTCCCCTAGTATAATGCCTTCAGAAGCCCGTAAAAATTCGTCGGATCACGACGAAGCCAATCCTCGGCGCATTGTGACCGGCAGGCTCCCAGTAGCTATTCCGATCAGGTTTTCCCGAATTATTCGACCCGGATCCGAAATTTCACCACTTTTGGCGATTTCTCGATTTCGGCGATTTCCCCTAGTATAATGCCTTCAGAAGCCCGTAAAAATTCGTCGGATCACGACGAAGCCAATCCTCGGCGCATTGTGACCGGCAGGCTCCCAGTAGCTATTCCGATCAGGTTTTCCCGAATTATTCGACCCGGATCCGAAATTTCACCACTTTTGGCGATTTCTCGATTTCGGCGATTTCCCCTAGTATAATGCCTTCAGAAGCCCGTAAAAATTCGTCGGATCACGACGAAGCCAATCCTCGGCGCATTGTGACCGGCAGGCTCCCAGTAGCTATTCCGATCAGGTTTTCCCGAATTATTCGACCCGGATCCGAAATTTCACCACTTTTGGCGATTTCTCGATTTCGGCGATTTCCCCTAGTATAATGCCTTCAGAAGCCCGTAAAAATTCGTCGGATCACGACGAAGCCAATCCTCGGCGCATTGTGACCGGCAGGCTCCCAGTAGCTATTCCGATCAGGTTTTCCCGAATTATTCGACCCGGATCCGAAATTTCACCACTTTTGGCGATTTCTCGATTTCGGCGATTTCCCCTAGTATAATGCCTTCAGAAGCCCGTAAAAATTCGTCGGATCACGACGAAGCCAATCCTCGGCGCATTGTGACCGGCAGGCTCCCAGTAGCTATTCCGATCAGGTTTTCCCGAATTATTCGACCCGGATCCGAAATTTCACCACTTTTGGCGATTTCTCGATTTCGGCGATTTCCCCTAGTATAATGCCTTCAGAAGCCCGTAAAAATTCGTCGGATCACGACGAAGCCAATCCTCGGCGCATTGTGACCGGCAGGCTCCCAGTAGCTATTCCGATCAGGTTTTCCCGAATTATTCGACCCGGATCCGAAATTTCACCACTTTTGGCGATTTCTCGATTTCGGCGATTTCCCCTAGTATAATGCCTTCAGAAGCCCGTAAAAATTCGTCGGATCACGACGAAGCCAATCCTCGGCGCATTGTGACCGGCAGGCTCCCAGTAGCTATTCCGATCAGGTTTTCCCGAATTATTCGACCCGGATCCGAAATTTCACCACTTTTGGCGATTTCTCGATTTCGGCGATTTCCCCTAGTATAATGCCTTCAGAAGCCCGTAAAAATTCGTCGGATCACGACGAAGCCAATCCTCGGCGCATTGTGACCGGCAGGCTCCCAGTAGCTATTCCGATCAGGTTTTCCCGAATTATTCGACCCGGATCCGAAATTTCACCACTTTTGGCGATTTCTCGATTTCGGCGATTTCCCCTAGTATAATGCCTTCAGAAGCCCGTAAAAATTCGTCGGATCACGACGAAGCCAATCCTCGGCGCATTGTGACCGGCAGGCTCCCAGTAGCTATTCCGATCAGGTTTTCCCGAATTATTCGACCCGGATCCGAAATTTCACCACTTTTGGCGATTTCTCGATTTCGGCGATTTCCCCTAGTATAATGCCTTCAGAAGCCCGTAAAAATTCGTCGGATCACGACGAAGCCAATCCTCGGCGCATTGTGACCGGCAGGCTCCCAGTAGCTATTCCGATCAGGTTTTCCCGAATTATTCGACCCGGATCCGAAATTTCACCACTTTTGGCGATTTCTCGATTTCGGCGATTTCCCCTAGTATAATGCCTTCAGAAGCCCGTAAAAATTCGTCGGATCACGACGAAGCCAATCCTCGGCGCATTGTGACCGGCAGGCTCCCAGTAGCTATTCCGATCAGGTTTTCCCGAATTATTCGACCCGGATCCGAAATTTCACCACTTTTGGCGATTTCTCGATTTCGGCGATTTCCCCTAGTATAATGCCTTCAGAAGCCCGTAAAAATTCGTCGGATCACGACGAAGCCAATCCTCGGCGCATTGTGACCGGCAGGCTCCCAGTAGCTATTCCGATCAGGTTTTCCCGAATTATTCGACCCGGATCCGAAATTTCACCACTTTTGGCGATTTCTCGATTTCGGCGATTTCCCCTAGTATAATGCCTTCAGAAGCCCGTAAAAATTCGTCGGATCACGACGAAGCCAATCCTCGGCGCATTGTGACCGGCAGGCTCCCAGTAGCTATTCCGATCAGGTTTTCCCGAATTATTCGACCCGGATCCGAAATTTCACCACTTTTGGCGATTTCTCGATTTCGGCGATTTCCCCTAGTATAATGCCTTCAGAAGCCCGTAAAAATTCGTCGGATCACGACGAAGCCAATCCTCGGCGCATTGTGACCGGCAGGCTCCCAGTAGCTATTCCGATCAGGTTTTCCCGAATTATTCGACCCGGATCCGAAATTTCACCACTTTTGGCGATTTCTCGATTTCGGCGATTTCCCCTAGTATAATGCCTTCAGAAGCCCGTAAAAATTCGTCGGATCACGACGAAGCCAATCCTCGGCGCATTGTGACCGGCAGGCTCCCAGTAGCTATTCCGATCAGGTTTTCCCGAATTATTCGACCCGGATCCGAAATTTCACCACTTTTGGCGATTTCTCGATTTCGGCGATTTCCCCTAGTATAATGCCTTCAGAAGCCCGTAAAAATTCGTCGGATCACGACGAAGCCAATCCTCGGCGCATTGTGACCGGCAGGCTCCCAGTAGCTATTCCGATCAGGTTTTCCCGAATTATTCGACCCGGATCCGAAATTTCACCACTTTTGGCGATTTCTCGATTTCGGCGATTTCCCCTAGTATAATGCCTTCAGAAGCCCGTAAAAATTCGTCGGATCACGACGAAGCCAATCCTCGGCGCATTGTGACCGGCAGGCTCCCAGTAGCTATTCCGATCAGGTTTTCCCGAATTATTCGACCCGGATCCGAAATTTCACCACTTTTGGCGATTTCTCGATTTCGGCGATTTCCCCTAGTATAATGCCTTCAGAAGCCCGTAAAAATTCGTCGGATCACGACGAAGCCAATCCTCGGCGCATTGTGACCGGCAGGCTCCCAGTAGCTATTCCGATCAGGTTTTCCCGAATTATTCGACCCGGATCCGAAATTTCACCACTTTTGGCGATTTCTCGATTTCGGCGATTTCCCCTAGTATAATGCCTTCAGAAGCCCGTAAAAATTCGTCGGATCACGACGAAGCCAATCCTCGGCGCATTGTGACCGGCAGGCTCCCAGTAGCTATTCCGATCAGGTTTTCCCGAATTATTCGACCCGGATCCGAAATTTCACCACTTTTGGCGATTTCTCGATTTCGGCGATTTCCCCTAGTATAATGCCTTCAGAAGCCCGTAAAAATTCGTCGGATCACGACGAAGCCAATCCTCGGCGCATTGTGACCGGCAGGCTCCCAGTAGCTATTCCGATCAGGTTTTCCCGAATTATTCGACCCGGATCCGAAATTTCACCACTTTTGGCGATTTCTCGATTTCGGCGATTTCCCCTAGTATAATGCCTTCAGAAGCCCGTAAAAATTCGTCGGATCACGACGAAGCCAATCCTCGGCGCATTGTGACCGGCAGGCTCCCAGTAGCTATTCCGATCAGGTTTTCCCGAATTATTCGACCCGGATCCGAAATTTCACCACTTTTGGCGATTTCTCGATTTCGGCGATTTCCCCTAGTATAATGCCTTCAGAAGCCCGTAAAAATTCGTCGGATCACGACGAAGCCAATCCTCGGCGCATTGTGACCGGCAGGCTCCCAGTAGCTATTCCGATCAGGTTTTCCCGAATTATTCGACCCGGATCCGAAATTTCACCACTTTTGGCGATTTCTCGATTTCGGCGATTTCCCCTAGTATAATGCCTTCAGAAGCCCGTAAAAATTCGTCGGATCACGACGAAGCCAATCCTCGGCGCATTGTGACCGGCAGGCTCCCAGTAGCTATTCCGATCAGGTTTTCCCGAATTATTCGACCCGGATCCGAAATTTCACCACTTTTGGCGATTTCTCGATTTCGGCGATTTCCCCTAGTATAATGCCTTCAGAAGCCCGTAAAAATTCGTCGGATCACGACGAAGCCAATCCTCGGCGCATTGTGACCGGCAGGCTCCCAGTAGCTATTCCGATCAGGTTTTCCCGAATTATTCGACCCGGATCCGAAATTTCACCACTTTTGGCGATTTCTCGATTTCGGCGATTTCCCCTAGTATAATGCCTTCAGAAGCCCGTAAAAATTCGTCGGATCACGACGAAGCCAATCCTCGGCGCATTGTGACCGGCAGGCTCCCAGTAGCTATTCCGATCAGGTTTTCCCGAATTATTCGACCCGGATCCGAAATTTCACCACTTTTGGCGATTTCTCGATTTCGGCGATTTCCCCTAGTATAATGCCTTCAGAAGCCCGTAAAAATTCGTCGGATCACGACGAAGCCAATCCTCGGCGCATTGTGACCGGCAGGCTCCCAGTAGCTATTCCGATCAGGTTTTCCCGAATTATTCGACCCGGATCCGAAATTTCACCACTTTTGGCGATTTCTCGATTTCGGCGATTTCCCCTAGTATAATGCCTTCAGAAGCCCGTAAAAATTCGTCGGATCACGACGAAGCCAATCCTCGGCGCATTGTGACCGGCAGGCTCCCAGTAGCTATTCCGATCAGGTTTTCCCGAATTATTCGACCCGGATCCGAAATTTCACCACTTTTGGCGATTTCTCGATTTCGGCGATTTCCCCTAGTATAATGCCTTCAGAAGCCCGTAAAAATTCGTCGGATCACGACGAAGCCAATCCTCGGCGCATTGTGACCGGCAGGCTCCCAGTAGCTATTCCGATCAGGTTTTCCCGAATTATTCGACCCGGATCCGAAATTTCACCACTTTTGGCGATTTCTCGATTTCGGCGATTTCCCCTAGTATAATGCCTTCAGAAGCCCGTAAAAATTCGTCGGATCACGACGAAGCCAATCCTCGGCGCATTGTGACCGGCAGGCTCCCAGTAGCTATTCCGATCAGGTTTTCCCGAATTATTCGACCCGGATCCGAAATTTCACCACTTTTGGCGATTTCTCGATTTCGGCGATTTCCCCTAGTATAATGCCTTCAGAAGCCCGTAAAAATTCGTCGGATCACGACGAAGCCAATCCTCGGCGCATTGTGACCGGCAGGCTCCCAGTAGCTATTCCGATCAGGTTTTCCCGAATTATTCGACCCGGATCCGAAATTTCACCACTTTTGGCGATTTCTCGATTTCGGCGATTTCCCCTAGTATAATGCCTTCAGAAGCCCGTAAAAATTCGTCGGATCACGACGAAGCCAATCCTCGGCGCATTGTGACCGGCAGGCTCCCAGTAGCTATTCCGATCAGGTTTTCCCGAATTATTCGACCCGGATCCGAAATTTCACCACTTTTGGCGATTTCTCGATTTCGGCGATTTCCCCTAGTATAATGCCTTCAGAAGCCCGTAAAAATTCGTCGGATCACGACGAAGCCAATCCTCGGCGCATTGTGACCGGCAGGCTCCCAGTAGCTATTCCGATCAGGTTTTCCCGAATTATTCGACCCGGATCCGAAATTTCACCACTTTTGGCGATTTCTCGATTTCGGCGATTTCCCCTAGTATAATGCCTTCAGAAGCCCGTAAAAATTCGTCGGATCACGACGAAGCCAATCCTCGGCGCATTGTGACCGGCAGGCTCCCAGTAGCTATTCCGATCAGGTTTTCCCGAATTATTCGACCCGGATCCGAAATTTCACCACTTTTGGCGATTTCTCGATTTCGGCGATTTCCCCTAGTATAATGCCTTCAGAAGCCCGTAAAAATTCGTCGGATCACGACGAAGCCAATCCTCGGCGCATTGTGACCGGCAGGCTCCCAGTAGCTATTCCGATCAGGTTTTCCCGAATTATTCGACCCGGATCCGAAATTTCACCACTTTTGGCGATTTCTCGATTTCGGCGATTTCCCCTAGTATAATGCCTTCAGAAGCCCGTAAAAATTCGTCGGATCACGACGAAGCCAATCCTCGGCGCATTGTGACCGGCAGGCTCCCAGTAGCTATTCCGATCAGGTTTTCTCGAATTATTCGACCCGGATCCGAAATTTCACCACTTTTGGCGATTTCTCGATTTCGGCGATTTCCCCTAGTATAATGCCTTCAGAAGCCCGTAAAAATTCGTCGGATCACGACGAAGCCAATCCTCGGCGCATTGTGACCGGCAGGCTCCCAGTAGCTATTCCGATCAGGTTTTCCCGAATTATTCGACCCGGATCCGAAATTTCACCACTTTTGGCGATTTCTCGATTTCGGCGATTTCCCCTAGTATAATGCCTTCAGAAGCCCGTAAAAATTCGTCGGATCACGACGAAGCCAATCCTCGGCGCATTGTGACCGGCAGGCTCCCAGTAGCTATTCCGATCAGGTTTTCCCGAATTATTCGACCCGGATCCGAAATTTCACCACTTTTGGCGATTTCTCGATTTCGGCGATTTCCCCTAGTATAATGCCTTCAGAAGCCCGTAAAAATTCGTCGGATCACGACGAAGCCAATCCTCGGCGCATTGTGACCGGCAGGCTCCCAGTAGCTATTCCGATCAGGTTTTCCCGAATTATTCGACCCGGATCCGAAATTTCACCACTTTTGGCGATTTCTCGATTTCGGCGATTTCCCCTAGTATAATGCCTTCAGAAGCCCGTAAAAATTCGTCGGATCACGACGAAGCCAATCCTCGGCGCATTGTGACCGGCAGGCTCCCAGTAGCTATTCCGATCAGGTTTTCCTCGAATTATTCGACCCGGATCCGAAATTTCACCACTTTTGGCGATTTCTCGATTTCGGCGATTTCCCCTAGTATAATGCCTTCAGAAGCCCGTAAAAATTCGTCGGATCACGACGAAGCCAATCCTCGGCGCATTGTGACCGGCAGGCTCCCAGTAGCTATTCCGATCAGGTTTTCCCGAATTATTCGACCCGGATCCGAAATTTCACCACTTTTGGCGATTTCTCGATTTCGGCGATTTCCCCTTGTATAATGCCTTCAGAAGCCCGTAAAAATTCGTCGGATCACGACGAAGCCAATCCTCGGCGCATTGTGACCGGCAGGCTCCCAGTAGCTATTCCGATCAGGTTTTCCCGAATTATTCGACCCGGATCCGAAATTTCACCACTTTTGGCGATTTCTCGATTTCGGCGATTTCCCCTAGTATAATGCCTTCAGAAGCCCGTAAAAATTCGTCGGATCACGACGAAGCCAATCCTCGGCGCATTGTGACCGGCAGGCTCCCAGTAGCTATTCCGATCAGGTTTTCCCGAATTATTCGACCCGGATCCGAAATTTCACCACTTTTGGCGATTTCTCGATTTCGGCGATTTCCCCTAGTATAATGCCTTCAGAAGCCCGTAAAAATTCGTCGGATCACGACGAAGCCAATCCTCGGCGCATTGTGACCGGCAGGCTCCCAGTAGCTATTCCGATCAGGTTTTCCCGAATTATTCGACCCGGATCCGAAATTTCACCACTTTTGGCGATTTCTCGATTTCGGCGATTTCCCCTAGTATAATGCCTTCAGAAGCCCGTAAAAATTCGTCGGATCACGACGAAGCCAATCCTCGGCGCATTGTGACCGGCAGGCTCCCAGTAGCTATTCCGATCAGGTTTTCCCGAATTATTCGACCCGGATCCGAAATTTCACCACTTTTGGCGATTTCTCGATTTCGGCGATTTCCCCTAGTATAATGCCTTCAGAAGCCCGTAAAAATTCGTCGGATCACGACGAAGCCAATCCTCGGCGCATTGTGACCGGCAGGCTCCCAGTAGCTATTCCGATCAGGTTTTCCCGAATTATTCGACCCGGATCCGAAATTTCACCACTTTTGGCGATTTCTCGATTTCGGCGATTTCCCCTAGTATAATGCCTTCAGAAGCCCGTAAAAATTCGTCGGATCACGACGAAGCCAATCCTCGGCGCATTGTGACCGGCAGGCTCCCAGTAGCTATTCCGATCAGGTTTTCCCGAATTATTCGACCCGGATCCGAAATTTCACCACTTTTGGCGATTTCTCGATTTCGGCGATTTCCCCTAGTATAATGCCTTCAGAAGCCCGTAAAAATTCGTCGGATCACGACGAAGCCAATCCTCGGCGCATTGTGACCGGCAGGCTCCCAGTAGCTATTCCGATCAGGTTTTCCCGAATTATTCGACCCGGATCCGAAATTTCACCACTTTTGGCGATTTCTCGATTTCGGCGATTTCCCCTAGTATAATGCCTTCAGAAGCCCGTAAAAATTCGTCGGATCACGACGAAGCCAATCCTCGGCGCATTGTGACCGGCAGGCTCCCAGTAGCTATTCCGATCAGGTTTTCCCGAATTATTCGACCCGGATCCGAAATTTCACCACTTTTGGCGATTTCTCGATTTCGGCGATTTCCCCTAGTATAATGCCTTCAGAAGCCCGTAAAAATTCGTCGGATCACGACGAAGCCAATCCTCGGCGCATTGTGACCGGCAGGCTCCCAGTAGCTATTCCGATCAGGTTTTCCCGAATTATTCGACCCGGATCCGAAATTTCACCACTTTTGGCGATTTCTCGATTTCGGCGATTTCCCCTAGTATAATGCCTTCAGAAGCCCGTAAAAATTCGTCGGATCACGACGAAGCCAATCCTCGGCGCATTGTGACCGGCAGGCTCCCAGTAGCTATTCCGATCAGGTTTTCCCGAATTATTCGACCCGGATCCGAAATTTCACCACTTTTGGCGATTTCTCGATTTCGGCGATTTCCCCTAGTATAATGCCTTCAGAAGCCCGTAAAAATTCGTCGGATCACGACGAAGCCAATCCTCGGCGCATTGTGACCGGCAGGCTCCCAGTAGCTATTCCGATCAGGTTTTCCCGAATTATTCGACCCGGATCCGAAATTTCACCACTTTTGGCGATTTCTCGATTTCGGCGATTTCCCCTAGTATAATGCCTTCAGAAGCCCGTAAAAATTCGTCGGATCACGACGAAGCCAATCCTCGGCGCATTGTGACCGGCAGGCTCCCAGTAGCTATTCCGATCAGGTTTTCCCGAATTATTCGACCCGGATCCGAAATTTCACCACTTTTGGCGATTTCTCGATTTCGGCGATTTCCCCTAGTATAATGCCTTCAGAAGCCCGTAAAAATTCGTCGGATCACGACGAAGCCAATCCTCGGCGCATTGTGACCGGCAGGCTCCCAGTAGCTATTCCGATCAGGTTTTCCCGAATTATTCGACCCGGATCCGAAATTTCACCACTTTTGGCGATTTCTCGATTTCGGCGATTTCCCCTAGTATAATGCCTTCAGAAGCCCGTAAAAATTCGTCGGATCACGACGAAGCCAATCCTCGGCGCATTGTGACCGGCAGGCTCCCAGTAGCTATTCCGATCAGGTTTTCCCGAATTATTCGACCCGGATCCGAAATTTCACCACTTTTGGCGATTTCTCGATTTCGGCGATTTCCCCTAGTATAATGCCTTCAGAAGCCCGTAAAAATTCGTCGGATCACGACGAAGCCAATCCTCGGCGCATTGTGACCGGCAGGCTCCCAGTAGCTATTCCGATCAGGTTTTCCCGAATTATTCGACCCGGATCCGAAATTTCACCACTTTTGGCGATTTCTCGATTTCGGCGATTTCCCCTAGTATAATGCCTTCAGAAGCCCGTAAAAATTCGTCGGATCACGACGAAGCCAATCCTCGGCGCATTGTGACCGGCAGGCTCCCAGTAGCTATTCCGATCAGGTTTTCCCGAATTATTCGACCCGGATCCGAAATTTCACCACTTTTGGCGATTTCTCGATTTCGGCGATTTCCCCTAGTATAATGCCTTCAGAAGCCCGTAAAAATTCGTCGGATCACGACGAAGCCAATCCTCGGCGCATTGTGACCGGCAGGCTCCCAGTAGCTATTCCGATCAGGTTTTCCCGAATTATTCGACCCGGATCCGAAATTTCACCACTTTTGGCGATTTCTCGATTTCGGCGATTTCCCCTAGTATAATGCCTTCAGAAGCCCGTAAAAATTCGTCGGATCACGACGAAGCCAATCCTCGGCGCATTGTGACCGGCAGGCTCCCAGTAGCTATTCCGATCAGGTTTTCCCGAATTATTCGACCCGGATCCGAAATTTCACCACTTTTGGCGATTTCTCGATTTCGGCGATTTCCCCTAGTATAATGCCTTCAGAAGCCCGTAAAAATTCGTCGGATCACGACGAAGCCAATCCTCGGCGCATTGTGACCGGCAGGCTCCCAGTAGCTATTCCGATCAGGTTTTCCCGAATTATTCGACCCGGATCCGAAATTTCACCACTTTTGGCGATTTCTCGATTTCGGCGATTTCCCCTAGTATAATGCCTTCAGAAGCCCGTAAAAATTCGTCGGATCACGACGAAGCCAATCCTCGGCGCATTGTGACCGGCAGGCTCCCAGTAGCTATTCCGATCAGGTTTTCCCGAATTATTCGACCCGGATCCGAAATTTCACCACTTTTGGCGATTTCTCGATTTCGGCGATTTCCCCTAGTATAATGCCTTCAGAAGCCCGTAAAAATTCGTCGGATCACGACGAAGCCAATCCTCGGCGCATTGTGACCGGCAGGCTCCCAGTAGCTATTCCGATCAGGTTTTCCCGAATTATTCGACCCGGATCCGAAATTTCACCACTTTTGGCGATTTCTCGATTTCGGCGATTTCCCCTAGTATAATGCCTTCAGAAGCCCGTAAAAATTCGTCGGATCACGACGAAGCCAATCCTCGGCGCATTGTGACCGGCAGGCTCCCAGTAGCTATTCCGATCAGGTTTTCCCGAATTATTCGACCCGGATCCGAAATTTCACCACTTTTGGCGATTTCTCGATTTCGGCGATTTCCCCTAGTATAATGCCTTCAGAAGCCCGTAAAAATTCGTCGGATCACGACGAAGCCAATCCTCGGCGCATTGTGACCGGCAGGCTCCCAGTAGCTATTCCGATCAGGTTTTCCCGAATTATTCGACCCGGATCCGAAATTTCACCACTTTTGGCGATTTCTCGATTTCGGCGATTTCCCCTAGTATAATGCCTTCAGAAGCCCGTAAAAATTCGTCGGATCACGACGAAGCCAATCCTCGGCGCATTGTGACCGGCAGGCTCCCAGTAGCTATTCCGATCAGGTTTTCCCGAATTATTCGACCCGGATCCGAAATTTCACCACTTTTGGCGATTTCTCGATTTCGGCGATTTCCCCTAGTATAATGCCTTCAGAAGCCCGTAAAAATTCGTCGGATCACGACGAAGCCAATCCTCGGCGCATTGTGACCGGCAGGCTCCCAGTAGCTATTCCGATCAGGTTTTCCCGAATTATTCGACCCGGATCCGAAATTTCACCACTTTTGGCGATTTCTCGATTTCGGCGATTTCCCCTAGTATAATGCCTTCAGAAGCCCGTAAAAATTCGTCGGATCACGACGAAGCCAATCCTCGGCGCATTGTGACCGGCAGGCTCCCAGTAGCTATTCCGATCAGGTTTTCCCGAATTATTCGACCCGGATCCGAAATTTCACCACTTTTGGCGATTTCTCGATTTCGGCGATTTCCCCTAGTATAATGCCTTCAGAAGCCCGTAAAAATTCGTCGGATCACGACGAAGCCAATCCTCGGCGCATTGTGACCGGCAGGCTCCCAGTAGCTATTCCGATCAGGTTTTCCCGAATTATTCGACCCGGATCCGAAATTTCACCACTTTTGGCGATTTCTCGATTTCGGCGATTTCCCCTAGTATAATGCCTTCAGAAGCCCGTAAAAATTCGTCGGATCACGACGAAGCCAATCCTCGGCGCATTGTGACCGGCAGGCTCCCAGTAGCTATTCCGATCAGGTTTTCCCGAATTATTCGACCCGGATCCGAAATTTCACCACTTTTGGCGATTTCTCGATTTCGGCGATTTCCCCTAGTATAATGCCTTCAGAAGCCCGTAAAAATTCGTCGGATCACGACGAAGCCAATCCTCGGCGCATTGTGACCGGCAGGCTCCCAGTAGCTATTCCGATCAGGTTTTCCCGAATTATTCGACCCGGATCCGAAATTTCACCACTTTTGGCGATTTCTCGATTTCGGCGATTTCCCCTAGTATAATGCCTTCAGAAGCCCGTAAAAATTCGTCGGATCACGACGAAGCCAATCCTCGGCGCATTGTGACCGGCAGGCTCCCAGTAGCTATTCCGATCAGGTTTTCCTCGAATTATTCGACCCGGATCCGAAATTTCACCACTTTTGGCGATTTCTCGATTTCGGCGATTTCCCCTAGTATAATGCCTTCAGAAGCCCGTAAAAATTCGTCGGATCACGACGAAGCCAATCCTCGGCGCATTGTGACCGGCAGGCTCCCAGTAGCTATTCCGATCAGGTTTTCCCGAATTATTCGACCCGGATCCGAAATTTCACCACTTTTGGCGATTTCTCGATTTCGGCGATTTCCCCTAGTATAATGCCTTCAGAAGCCCGTAAAAATTCGTCGGATCACGACGAAGCCAATCCTCGGCGCATTGTGACCGGCAGGCTCCCAGTAGCTATTCCGATCAGGTTTTCCCGAATTATTCGACCCGGATCCGAAATTTCACCACTTTTGGCGATTTCTCGATTTCGGCGATTTCCCCTAGTATAATGCCTTCAGAAGCCCGTAAAAATTCGTCGGATCACGACGAAGCCAATCCTCGGCGCATTGTGACCGGCAGGCTCCCAGTAGCTATTCCGATCAGGTTTTCCCGAATTATTCGACCCGGATCCGAAATTTCACCACTTTTGGCGATTTCTCGATTTCGGCGATTTCCCCTAGTATAATGCCTTCAGAAGCCCGTAAAAATTCGTCGGATCACGACGAAGCCAATCCTCGGCGCATTGTGACCGGCAGGCTCCCAGTAGCTATTCCGATCAGGTTTTCCCGAATTATTCGACCCGGATCCGAAATTTCACCACTTTTGGCGATTTCTCGATTTCGGCGATTTCCCCTAGTATAATGCCTTCAGAAGCCCGTAAAAATTCGTCGGATCACGACGAAGCCAATCCTCGGCGCATTGTGACCGGCAGGCTCCCAGTAGCTATTCCGATCAGGTTTTCCCGAATTATTCGACCCGGATCCGAAATTTCACCACTTTTGGCGATTTCTCGATTTCGGCGATTTCCCCTAGTATAATGCCTTCAGAAGCCCGTAAAAATTCGTCGGATCACGACGAAGCCAATCCTCGGCGCATTGTGACCGGCAGGCTCCCAGTAGCTATTCCGATCAGGTTTTCCCGAATTATTCGACCCGGATCCGAAATTTCACCACTTTTGGCGATTTCTCGATTTCGGCGATTTCCCCTAGTATAATGCCTTCAGAAGCCCGTAAAAATTCGTCGGATCACGACGAAGCCAATCCTCGGCGCATTGTGACCGGCAGGCTCCCAGTAGCTATTCCGATCAGGTTTTCCCGAATTATTCGACCCGGATCCGAAATTTCACCACTTTTGGCGATTTCTCGATTTCGGCGATTTCCCCTAGTATAATGCCTTCAGAAGCCCGTAAAAATTCGTCGGATCACGACGAAGCCAATCCTCGGCGCATTGTGACCGGCAGGCTCCCAGTAGCTATTCCGATCAGGTTTTCCCGAATTATTCGACCCGGATCCGAAATTTCACCACTTTTGGCGATTTCTCGATTTCGGCGATTTCCCCTAGTATAATGCCTTCAGAAGCCCGTAAAAATTCGTCGGATCACGACGAAGCCAATCCTCGGCGCATTGTGACCGGCAGGCTCCCAGTAGCTATTCCGATCAGGTTTTCCCGAATTATTCGACCCGGATCCGAAATTTCACCACTTTTGGCGATTTCTCGATTTCGGCGATTTCCCCTAGTATAATGCCTTCAGAAGCCCGTAAAAATTCGTCGGATCACGACGAAGCCAATCCTCGGCGCATTGTGACCGGCAGGCTCCCAGTAGCTATTCCGATCAGGTTTTCCCGAATTATTCGACCCGGATCCGAAATTTCACCACTTTTGGCGATTTCTCGATTTCGGCGATTTCCCCTAGTATAATGCCTTCAGAAGCCCGTAAAAATTCGTCGGATCACGACGAAGCCAATCCTCGGCGCATTGTGACCGGCAGGCTCCCAGTAGCTATTCCGATCAGGTTTTCCCGAATTATTCGACCCGGATCCGAAATTTCACCACTTTTGGCGATTTCTCGATTTCGGCGATTTCCCCTAGTATAATGCCTTCAGAAGCCCGTAAAAATTCGTCGGATCACGACGAAGCCAATCCTCGGCGCATTGTGACCGGCAGGCTCCCAGTAGCTATTCCGATCAGGTTTTCCCGAATTATTCGACCCGGATCCGAAATTTCACCACTTTTGGCGATTTCTCGATTTCGGCGATTTCCCCTAGTATAATGCCTTCAGAAGCCCGTAAAAATTCGTCGGATCACGACGAAGCCAATCCTCGGCGCATTGTGACCGGCAGGCTCCCAGTAGCTATTCCGATCAGGTTTTCCCGAATTATTCGACCCGGATCCGAAATTTCACCACTTTTGGCGATTTCTCGATTTCGGCGATTTCCCCTAGTATAATGCCTTCAGAAGCCCGTAAAAATTCGTCGGATCACGACGAAGCCAATCCTCGGCGCATTGTGACCGGCAGGCTCCCAGTAGCTATTCCGATCAGGTTTTCCCGAATTATTCGACCCGGATCCGAAATTTCACCACTTTTGGCGATTTCTCGATTTCGGCGATTTCCCCTAGTATAATGCCTTCAGAAGCCCGTAAAAATTCGTCGGATCACGACGAAGCCAATCCTCGGCGCATTGTGACCGGCAGGCTCCCAGTAGCTATTCCGATCAGGTTTTCCCGAATTATTCGACCCGGATCCGAAATTTCACCACTTTTGGCGATTTCTCGATTTCGGCGATTTCCCCTAGTATAATGCCTTCAGAAGCCCGTAAAAATTCGTCGGATCACGACGAAGCCAATCCTCGGCGCATTGTGACCGGCAGGCTCCCAGTAGCTATTCCGATCAGGTTTTCCCGAATTATTCGACCCGGATCCGAAATTTCACCACTTTTGGCGATTTCTCGATTTCGGCGATTTCCCCTAGTATAATGCCTTCAGAAGCCCGTAAAAATTCGTCGGATCACGACGAAGCCAATCCTCGGCGCATTGTGACCGGCAGGCTCCCAGTAGCTATTCCGATCAGGTTTTCCCGAATTATTCGACCCGGATCCGAAATTTCACCACTTTTGGCGATTTCTCGATTTCGGCGATTTCCCCTAGTATAATGCCTTCAGAAGCCCGTAAAAATTCGTCGGATCACGACGAAGCCAATCCTCGGCGCATTGTGACCGGCAGGCTCCCAGTAGCTATTCCGATCAGGTTTTCCCGAATTATTCGACCCGGATCCGAAATTTCACCACTTTTGGCGATTTCTCGATTTCGGCGATTTCCCCTAGTATAATGCCTTCAGAAGCCCGTAAAAATTCGTCGGATCACGACGAAGCCAATCCTCGGCGCATTGTGACCGGCAGGCTCCCAGTAGCTATTCCGATCAGGTTTTCCCGAATTATTCGACCCGGATCCGAAATTTCACCACTTTTGGCGATTTCTCGATTTCGGCGATTTCCCCTAGTATAATGCCTTCAGAAGCCCGTAAAAATTCGTCGGATCACGACGAAGCCAATCCTCGGCGCATTGTGACCGGCAGGCTCCCAGTAGCTATTCCGATCAGGTTTTCCCGAATTATTCGACCCGGATCCGAAATTTCACCACTTTTGGCGATTTCTCGATTTCGGCGATTTCCCCTAGTATAATGCCTTCAGAAGCCCGTAAAAATTCGTCGGATCACGACGAAGCCAATCCTCGGCGCATTGTGACCGGCAGGCTCCCAGTAGCTATTCCGATCAGGTTTTCCCGAATTATTCGACCCGGATCCGAAATTTCACCACTTTTGGCGATTTCTCGATTTCGGCGATTTCCCCTAGTATAATGCCTTCAGAAGCCCGTAAAAATTCGTCGGATCACGACGAAGCCAATCCTCGGCGCATTGTGACCGGCAGGCTCCCAGTAGCTATTCCGATCAGGTTTTCCCGAATTATTCGACCCGGATCCGAAATTTCACCACTTTTGGCGATTTCTCGATTTCGGCGATTTCCCCTAGTATAATGCCTTCAGAAGCCCGTAAAAATTCGTCGGATCACGACGAAGCCAATCCTCGGCGCATTGTGACCGGCAGGCTCCCAGTAGCTATTCCGATCAGGTTTTCCCGAATTATTCGACCCGGATCCGAAATTTCACCACTTTTGGCGATTTCTCGATTTCGGCGATTTCCCCTAGTATAATGCCTTCAGAAGCCCGTAAAAATTCGTCGGATCACGACGAAGCCAATCCTCGGCGCATTGTGACCGGCAGGCTCCCAGTAGCTATTCCGATCAGGTTTTCCCGAATTATTCGACCCGGATCCGAAATTTCACCACTTTTGGCGATTTCTCGATTTCGGCGATTTCCCCTAGTATAATGCCTTCAGAAGCCCGTAAAAATTCGTCGGATCACGACGAAGCCAATCCTCGGCGCATTGTGACCGGCAGGCTCCCAGTAGCTATTCCGATCAGGTTTTCCCGAATTATTCGACCCGGATCCGAAATTTCACCACTTTTGGCGATTTCTCGATTTCGGCGATTTCCCCTAGTATAATGCCTTCAGAAGCCCGTAAAAATTCGTCGGATCACGACGAAGCCAATCCTCGGCGCATTGTGACCGGCAGGCTCCCAGTAGCTATTCCGATCAGGTTTTCCCGAATTATTCGACCCGGATCCGAAATTTCACCACTTTTGGCGATTTCTCGATTTCGGCGATTTCCCCTAGTATAATGCCTTCAGAAGCCCGTAAAAATTCGTCGGATCACGACGAAGCCAATCCTCGGCGCATTGTGACCGGCAGGCTCCCAGTAGCTATTCCGATCAGGTTTTCCCGAATTATTCGACCCGGATCCGAAATTTCACCACTTTTGGCGATTTCTCGATTTCGGCGATTTCCCCTAGTATAATGCCTTCAGAAGCCCGTAAAAATTCGTCGGATCACGACGAAGCCAATCCTCGGCGCATTGTGACCGGCAGGCTCCCAGTAGCTATTCCGATCAGGTTTTCCCGAATTATTCGACCCGGATCCGAAATTTCACCACTTTTGGCGATTTCTCGATTTCGGCGATTTCCCCTAGTATAATGCCTTCAGAAGCCCGTAAAAATTCGTCGGATCACGACGAAGCCAATCCTCGGCGCATTGTGACCGGCAGGCTCCCAGTAGCTATTCCGATCAGGTTTTCCCGAATTATTCGACCCGGATCCGAAATTTCACCACTTTTGGCGATTTCTCGATTTCGGCGATTTCCCCTAGTATAATGCCTTCAGAAGCCCGTAAAAATTCGTCGGATCACGACGAAGCCAATCCTCGGCGCATTGTGACCGGCAGGCTCCCAGTAGCTATTCCGATCAGGTTTTCCCGAATTATTCGACCCGGATCCGAAATTTCACCACTTTTGGCGATTTCTCGATTTCGGCGATTTCCCCTAGTATAATGCCTTCAGAAGCCCGTAAAAATTCGTCGGATCACGACGAAGCCAATCCTCGGCGCATTGTGACCGGCAGGCTCCCAGTAGCTATTCCGATCAGGTTTTCCCGAATTATTCGACCCGGATCCGAAATTTCACCACTTTTGGCGATTTCTCGATTTCGGCGATTTCCCCTAGTATAATGCCTTCAGAAGCCCGTAAAAATTCGTCGGATCACGACGAAGCCAATCCTCGGCGCATTGTGACCGGCAGGCTCCCAGTAGCTATTCCGATCAGGTTTTCCCGAATTATTCGACCCGGATCCGAAATTTCACCACTTTTGGCGATTTCTCGATTTCGGCGATTTCCCCTAGTATAATGCCTTCAGAAGCCCGTAAAAATTCGTCGGATCACGACGAAGCCAATCCTCGGCGCATTGTGACCGGCAGGCTCCCAGTAGCTATTCCGATCAGGTTTTCCCGAATTATTCGACCCGGATCCGAAATTTCACCACTTTTGGCGATTTCTCGATTTCGGCGATTTCCCCTTGTATAATGCCTTCAGAAGCCCGTAAAAATTCGTCGGATCACGACGAAGCCAATCCTCGGCGCATTGTGACCGGCAGGCTCCCAGTAGCTATTCCGATCAGGTTTTCCCGAATTATTCGACCCGGATCCGAAATTTCACCACTTTTGGCGATTTCTCGATTTCGGCGATTTCCCCTAGTATAATGCCTTCAGAAGCCCGTAAAAATTCGTCGGATCACGACGAAGCCAATCCTCGGCGCATTGTGACCGGCAGGCTCCCAGTAGCTATTCCGATCAGGTTTTCCCGAATTATTCGACC
>CANTUQ010000488.1:0-60908 GCA_947683425.1 Excoecaria cochinchinensis
TTTCTCGATTTCGGCGATTTCCCCTAGTATAATGCCTTCAGAAGCCCGTAAAAATTCGTCAGATCACGACGAAGCCAATCCTCGACGCATTGTGACCGGCAGGCTCCCAGTAGCTATTCCGATCAGGTTTTCCTGAATTATTCGACCCGGATCCAAAACTTCACGACTTTTGGCGATTTCTCGATTTCGGCGATTTCCCCCTAGTATAATGCCTTCAGAAGCCCGTAAAAATTCGTCAGATCACGACGAAGCCAATCCTCGACGCATTGTGACCGGCAGGCTCCCAGTAGCTATTCCGATCAGGTTTTCCTGAATTATTCGACCCGGATCCAAAACTTCACCACTTTTGGCGATTTCTCGATTTCGGCGATTTCCCCTAGTATAATGCCTTCAGAAGCCCGTAAAAATTCGTCAGATCACGACGAAGCCAATCCTCGATGCATTGTGACCGGCAGGCTCCCAGTAGCTATTCCGATCAGGTTTTCCTGAATTATTCGATCCGGATCCAAAACTTCACCACTTTTGGCGATTTCGGCGATTTCCCCTAGTATAATGCCTTCAGAAGCCCGTAAAAATTCGTCAGATCACGACGAAGCCAATCCTCGACGCATTGTGACCGGCAGGCTCCCAGTAGCTATTCCGATCAGGTTTTCCTGAATTATTCGACCCGGATCCAAAACTTCACCACTTTTGGCGATTTCTCGATTTCGGCGATTTCCCCTAGTATAATGCCTTCAGAAGCCCGTAAAAATTCGTCAGATCACGACGAAGCCAATCCTCGACGCATTGTGACCGGCAGGCTCCCAGTAGCTATTCCGATCAGGTTTTCCTGAATTATTCGACCCGGATCCAAAACTTCACCACTTTTGACGATTTCTCGATTTCGGCGATTTCCCCTAGTATAATGCCTTCAGAAGCCCGTAAAAATTCGTCAGATCACGACGAAGCCAATCCTCGACGCATTGTGACCGGCAGGCTCCCAGTAGCTATTCCGATCAGGTTTTCCTGAATTATTCGACCCGGATCCAAAACTTCACCACTTTTGGCGATTTCTCGATTTCGGCGATTTCCCCTAGTATAATGCCTTCAGAAGCCCGTAAAAATTCGTCAGATCACGACGAAGCCAATCCTCGACGCATTGTGACCGGCAGGCTCCCAGTAGCTATTCCGATCAGGTTTTCCTGAATTATTCGACCCGGATCCAAAACTTCACCACTTTTGGCGATTCTCGATTTCGGCGATTTCCCCTAGTATAATGCCTTCAGAAGCCCGTAAAAATTCGTCAGATCACGACGAAGCCAATCCTCGACGCATTGTGACCGGCAGGCTCCCAGTAGCTATTCCGATCAGGTTTTCCTGAATTATTCGACCCGGATCCAAAACTTCACCACTTTTGGCGATTTCGGCGATTTCCCCTAGTATAATGCCTTCAGAAGCCCGTAAAAATTCGTCAGATCACGACGAAGCCAATCCTCGAAGCATTGTGACCGGCTGGCTCCCAGTAGCTATTCCGATCAGGTTTTCCTGAATTATTCGACCCGGATCCAAAACTTCACCACTTTTGGCGATTTCGGCGATTTCCCCTAGTATAATGCCTTCAGAAGCCCGTAAAAATTCGTCAGATCACGACGAAGCTAATCCTCGACGCATTGTGACCGGCAGGCTCCCAGTAGCTATTCCGATCAGGTTTTCCTGAATTATTCGACCCGGATCCAAAACTTCACCACTTTTGGCGATTTCTCGATTTCGGCGATTTCCCCTAGTATAATGCCTTCAGAAGCCCGTAAAAATTCGTCAGATCACGACGAAGCCAATCCTCGACGCATTGTGACCGGCAGGCTCCCAGTAGCTATTCCGATCAGGTTTTCCTGAATTATTCGACCCGGATCCAAAACTTCACCACTTTTGGCGATTTCTCGATTTCGGCGATTTCCCCTAGTATAATGCCTTCAGAAGCCCGTAAAAATTCGTCAGATCACGACGAAGCCAATCCTCGACGCATTGTGACCGGCAGGCTCCCAGTAGCTATTCCGATCAGGTTTTCCTGAATTATTCGACCCGGATCCAAAACTTCACCACTTTTGGCGATTTCTCGATTTCGGCGATTTCCCCTAGTATAATGCCTTCAGAAGCCCGTAAAAATTCGTCAGATCACGACGAAGCCAATCCTCAACGCATTGTGACCGGCAGGCTCCCAGTAGCTATTCCGATCAGGTTTTCCTGAATTATTCGACCCGGATCCAAAACTTCACCACTTTTGGCGATTTCGGCGATTTCCCCTAGTATAATGCCTTCAGAAGCCCGTAAAAATTCGTCAGATCACGACGAAGCCAATCCTCGATGCATTGTGACCGGCTGGCTCCCAGTAGCTATTCCGATCAGGTTTTCCTGAATTATTCGACCCGGATCCAAAACTTCACCACTTTTGGCGATTTCGGCGATTTCCCCTAGTATAATGCCTTCAGAAGCCCGTAAAAATTCGTCAGATCACGACGAAGCCAATCCTCGACGCATTGTGACCGGAGGCTCCCAGTAGCTATTCCGATCAGGTTTTCCTGAATTATTCGACCCGGATCCAAAACTTCACCACTTTGGCGATTTCTCGATTTCGGCGATTTTCCCTAGTATAATGCCTTCAGAAGCCCGTAAAAATTCGTCAGATCACGACGAAGCCAATCCTCGACGCATTGTGACCGACAGGCTCCCAGTAGCTATTCCGATCAGGTTTTCCTGAATTATTTGACCCGGATCCAAAACTTCACCACTTTTGGCGATTTCTCGATTTCGGCGATTTCCCCTAGTATAATGCCTTCAGAAGCCCGTAAAAATTCGTCAGATCACGACGAAGCCAATCTTCGACGCATTGTGACCGGCAGGCTCCCAGTAGCTATTCCGATCAGGTTTTCCTGAATTATTCGACCCGGATCTAAAACTTCACCACTTTTGGCGATTTCTCGATTTCGGCGATTTCCCCTAGTATAATGCCTTCAGAAGCCCGTAAAAATTCGTCAGATCACGACGAAGCCAATCCTCGACGCATTGTGACCGGCAGGCTCCCAGTAGCTATTCCGATCAGGTTTTCCTGAATTATTCGACCCGGATCCAAAACTTCACCACTTTTGGCGATTTCGGCGATTTCCCCTAGTATAATGCCTTCAGAAGCCCGTAAAAATTCGTCAGATCACGACGAAGCCAATCCTCGACGCATTGTGACCGGCAGGCTCCCAGTAGCTATTCCGATCAGGTTTTCCTGAATTATTCGACCCGGATCCAAAACTTCACCACTTTTGGCGATTTCTCGATTTCGGCGATTTCCCCTAGTATAATGCCTTCAGAAGCCCGTAAAAATTCGTCAGATCACGACGAAGCCAATCCTCGACGCATTGTGACCGGCAGGCTCCCAGTAGCTATTCCGATCAGGTTTTCCTGAATTATTCGACCCGGATCCAAAACTTCACCACTTTTGGCGATTTCTCGATTTCGGCGATTTCCCCTAGTATAATGCCTTCAGAAGCCCGTAAAAATTCGTCAGATCACGACGAAGCCAATCCTCGACGCATTGTGACCGGCAGGCTCCCAGTAGCTATTCCGATCAGGTTTTCCTGAATTATTCGACCCGGATCCAAAACTTCACCACTTTTGGCGATTTCTCGATTTCGGCGATTTCCCCTAGTATAATGCCTTCAGAAGCCCGTAAAAATTCGTCAGATCACGACGAAGCCAATCCTCGACGCATTGTGACCGGCAGGCTCCCAGTAGCTATTCCGATCAGGTTTTCCTGAATTATTCGACCCGGATCCAAAACTTCACCACTTTTGGCGATTTCTCGATTTCGGCGATTTCCCCTAGTATAATGCCTTCAGAAGCCCGTAAAAATTCGTCAGATCACGACGAAGCCAATCCTCGACGCATTGTGACCGGCAGGCTCCCAGTAGCTATTCCGATCAGGTTTTCCTGAATTATTCGACCCGGATCCAAAACTTCACCACTTTTGGCGATTTCGGCGATTTCCCCTAGTATAATGCCTTCAGAAGCCCGTAAAAATTCGTCAGATCACGACGAAGCCAATCCTCGACGCATTGTGACCGGCAGGCTCCCAGTAGCTATTCCGATCAGGTTTTCCTGAATTATTCGACCCGGATCCAAAACTTCACCACTTTTGACGATTTCTCGATTTCGGCGATTTCCCCTAGTATAATGCCTTCAGAAGCCCGTAAAAATTCGTCAGATCACGACGAAGCCAATCCTCGACGCATTATGACCGGCAGGCTCCCAGTAGCTATTCCGATCAGGTTTTCCTGAATTATTCGACCCGGATCCAAAACTTCACCACTTTTGGCGATTTCTCGATTTCGGCGATTTCCCCTAGTATAATGCCTTCAGAAGCCCGTAAAAATTCGTCAGATCACGACGAAGCCAATCCTCGACGCATTGTGACCGGCAGGCTCCCAGTAGCTATTCCGATCAGGTTTTCCTGAATTATTCGACCCGGATCCAAAACTTCACCACTTTTGGCGATTTCTCGATTTCGGCGATTTCCCCTAGTATAATGCCTTCAGAAGCCCTTAAAAATTCGTCAGATCACGACGAAGCCAATCCTCGACGCATTGTGACCGGCAGGCTCCCAGTAGCTATTCCGATCAGGTTTTCCTGAATTATTCGACCCGGATCCAAAACTTCACCACTTTTGGCGATTTCTCGATTTCGGCGATTTCCCCTAGTATAATGCCTTCAGAAGCCCGTAAAAATTCGTCAGATCACGACGAAGCCAATCCTCGACGCATTGTGACCGGCAGGCTCCCAGTAGCTATTCCGATCAGATTTTCCTGAATTATTCGACCCGGATCCAAAACTTCACCACTTTTGGCGATTTCTCGATTTCGGCGATTTCCCCTAGTATAATGCCTTCAGAAGCCCGTAAAAATTCGTCAGATCACGACGAAGCCAATCCTCGACGCATTGTGACCGGCAGGCTCCCAGTAGCTATTCCGATCAGGTTTTCCTGAATTATTCGACCCGGATCCAAAACTTCACCACTTTTGGCGATTTCGGCGATTTCCCCTAGTATAATGCCTTCAGAAGCCCGTAAAAATTCGTCAGATCACGACGAAGCCAATCCTCGATGCATTGTGACCGGCAGGCTCCCAGTAGCTATTCCGATCAGGTTTTCCTGAATTATTCGACCCGGATCCAAAACTTCACCACTTTTGGCGATTTCGGCGATTTCCCCTAGTATAATGCCTTCAGAAGCCCGTAAAAATTCGTCAGATCACGACGAAGCCAATCCTCGACGCATTGTGACCGGCAGGCTCCCAGTAGCTATTCCGATCAGGTTTTCCTGAATTATTCGACCCGGATCCAAAACTTCACCACTTTTGGCGATTTCTCGATTTCGGCGATTTCCCCTAGTATAATGCCTTCAGAAGCCCGTAAAAATTCGTCAGATCACGACGAAGCCAATCCTCGACGCATTGTGACCGGCAGGCTCCCAGTAGCTATTCCGATCAGGTTTTCCTGAATTATTCGACCCGGATCCAAAACTTCACCACTTTTGGCGATTTCTCGATTTCGGCGATTTCCCCTAGTATAATGCCTTCAGAAGCCCGTAAAAATTCGTCAGATCACGACGAAGCCAATCCTCGACGCATTGTGACCGGCAGGCTCCCAGTAGCTATTCCGATCAGGTTTTCCTGAATTATTCGACCCGGATCCAAAACTTTACCACTTTTGGCGATTTCTCGATTTCGGCGATTTCCCCTAGTATAATGCCTTCAGAAGCCCGTAAAAATTCGTCAGATCACGACGAAGCCAATCCTCGACGCATTGTGACCGGCAGGCTCCCAGTAGCTATTCCGATCAGGTTTTCCTGAATTATTCGACCCGGATCCAAAACTTCACCACTTTTGGCGATTTCTCGATTTCGGCGATTTCCCCTAGTATAATGCCTTCAGAAGCCCGTAAAAATTCGTCAGATCACGACGAAGCCAATCCTCGACGCATTGTGACCGGCAGGCTCCCAGTAGCTATTCCGATCAGGTTTTCCTGAATTATTCGACCCGGATCCAAAACTTCACCACTTTTGGCGATTTCTCGATTTCGGCGATTTCCCCTAGTATAATGCCTTCAGAAGCCCGTAAAAATTCGTCAGATCACGACGAAGCCAATCCTCGACGCATTGTGACCGGCAGGCTCCCAGTAGCTATTCCGATCAGGTTTTCCTGAATTATTCGACCCGGATCCAAAACTTCACCACTTTTGGCGATTTCTCGATTTCGGCGATTTCCCCTAGTATAATGCCTTCATAAGCCCGTAAAAATTCGTCAGATCACGACGAAGCCAATCCTCGACGCATTGTGACCGGCAGGCTCCCAGTAGCTATTCCGATCAGGTTTTCCTGAATTATTCGACCCGGATCCAAAACTTCACCACTTTTGGCGATTTCTCGATTTCGGCGATTTTCCCTAGTATAATGCCTTCAGAAGCCCGTAAAAATTCGTCAGATCACGACGAAGCCAATCCTCGACGCATTGTGACCGGCAGGCTCCCAGTAGCTATTCCGATCAGGTTTTCCTGAATTATTCGACCCGGATCCAAAACTTCACCACTTTTGGCGATTTCTCGATTTCGGCGATTTCCCCTAGTATAATGCCTTCAGAAGCCCGTAAAAATTCGTCAGATCACGACGAAGCCAATCCTCGACGCATTGTGACCGGCAGGCTCCCAGTAGCTATTCCGATCAGATTTTATTGAATTATTCGACCCGGATCCAAAACTTCACCACTTTTGGCGATTTCTCGATTTCGGCGATTTCCCCTAGTATAATGCCTTCAGAAGCCCGTAAAAATTCGTCAGATCACGACGAAGCCAATCCTCGACGCATTGTGACCTGCAGGCTCCCAGTAGCTATTCCGATCAGGTTTTCCTGAATTATTCGACCCGGATCCAAAACTTCACCACTTTTGGCGATTTCTCGATTTCGGCGATTTCCCCTAGTATAATGCCTTCAGAAGCCCGTAAAAATTCGTCAGATCACGACGAAGCCAATCCTCGACGCATTGTGACCGGCAGGCTCCCAGTAGCTATTCCGATCAGATTTTCCTGAATTATTCGACCCGGATCCAAAACTTCACCACTTTTGGTGATTTCTCGATTTCGGCGATTTCCCCTAGTATAATGCCTTCAGAAGCCCGTAAAAATTCGTCAGATCACGACGAAGCCAATCCTCGACGCATTGTGACCGGCAGGCTCCCAGTAGCTATTCCGATCAGGTTTTCCTGAATTATTCGACCCGGATCCAAAACTTCACCACTTTTGGCGATTTCGGCGATTTCCCCTAGTATAATGCCTTCAGAAGCCCGTAAAAATTCGTCAGATCACGACGAAGCCAATCCTCGATGCATTGTGACCGGCTGGCTCCCAGTAGCTATTCCGATCAGGTTTTCCTGAATTATTCGACCCGGATCCAAAACTTCACCACTTTTGGCGATTTCGGCGATTTCCCCTAGTATAATGCCTTCAGAAGCCCGTAAAAATTCGTCAGATCACGACGAAGCCAATCCTCGACGCATTGTGACCGGCAGGCTCCCAGTAGCTATTCCGATCAGGTTTTCCTGAATTATTCGACCCGGATCCAAAACTTCACCACTTTTGGCGATTTCTCGATTTCGGCGATTTCCCCTAGTATAATGCCTTCAGAAGCCCGTAAAAATTCGTCAGATCACGACGAAGCCAATCCTCGACGCATTGTGACCGGCAGGCTCCCAGTAGCTATTCCGATCAGGTTTTCCTGAATTATTCGACCCGGATCCAAAACTTCACCACTTTTGGCGATTTCTCGATTTCGGCGATTTCCCCTAGTATAATGCCTTCAGAAGCCCGTAAAAATTCGTCAGATCACGACGAAGCCAATCCTCGACGCATTGTGACCGGCAGGCTCCCAGTAGCTATTCCGATCAGGTTTTCCTGAATTATTCGACCCGGATCCAAAACTTCACCACTTTTGGCGATTTCTCGATTTCGGCGATTTCCCCTAGTATAATGCCTTCAGAAGCCCGTAAAAATTCGTCAGATCACGACGAAGCCAATCCTCGACGCATTGTGACCGGCAGGCTCCCAGTAGCTATTCCGATCAGGTTTTCCTGAATTATTCGACCCGGATCCAAAACTTCACCACTTTTGGCGATTTCTCGATTTCGGCGATTTCCCCTAGTATAATGCCTTCAGAAGCCCGTAAAAATTCGTCAGATCACGACGAAGCCAATCCTCGACGCATTGTGACCGGCAGGCTCCCAGTAGCTATTCCGATCAGGTTTTCCTGAATTATTCGACCCGGATCCAAAACTTCACCACTTTTGGCGATTTCTCGATTTCGGCGATTTCCCCTAGTATAATGCCTTCAGAAGCCCGTAAAAATTCGTCAGATCACGACGAAGCCAATCCTCGACGCATTGTGACCGGCAGGCTCCCAGTAGCTATTCCGATCAGGTTTTCCTGAATTATTCGACCCGGATCCAAAACTTCACCACTTTTGGCGATTTCTCGATTTCGGCGATTTCCCCTAGTATAATGCCTTCAGAAGCCCGTAAAAATTCGTCAGATCACGACGAAGCCAATCCTCGACGCATTGTGACCGGCAGGCTCCCAGTAGCTATTCCGATCAGGTTTTCCTGAATTATTCGACCCGGATCCAAAACTTCACCACTTTTGGCGATTTCTCGATTTCGGCGATTTCCCCTAGTATAATGCCTTCAGAAGCCCGTAAAAATTCGTCAGATCACGACGAAGCCAATCCTCGACGCATTGTGACCGGCAGGCTCCCAGTAGCTATTCCGATCAGGTTTTCCTGAATTATTCGACCCGGATCCAAAACTTCACCACTTTTGGCGATTTCTCGATTTCGGCGATTTCCCCTAGTATAATGCCTTCAGAAGCCCGTAAAAATTCGTCAGATCACGACGAAGCCAATCCTCGACGCATTGTGACCGGCAGGCTCCCAGTAGCTATTCCGATCAGGTTTTCCTGAATTATTCGACCCGGATCCAAAACTTCACCACTTTTGGCGATTTCTCGATTTCGGCGATTTCCCCTAGTATAATGCCTTCAGAAGCCCGTAAAAATTCGTCAGATCACGACGAAGCCAATCCTCGACGCATTGTGACCGGCAGGCTCCCAGTAGCTATTCCGATCAGGTTTTCCTGAATTATTCGACCCGGATCCAAAACTTCACCACTTTTGGCGATTTCTCGATTTCGGCGATTTCCCCTAGTATAATGCCTTCAGAAGCCCGTAAAAATTCGTCAGATCACGACGAAGCCAATCCTCGACGCATTGTGACCGGCAGGCTCCCAGTAGCTATTCCGATCAGGTTTTCCTGAATTATTCGACCCGGATCCAAAACTTCACCACTTTTGGCGATTTCTCGATTTCGGCGATTTCCCCTAGTATAATGCCTTCAGAAGCCCGTAAAAATTCGTCAGATCACGACGAAGCCAATCCTCGACGCATTGTGACCGGCAGGCTCCCAGTAGCTATTCCGATCAGGTTTTCCTGAATTATTCGACCCGGATCCAAAACGTCACCACTTTTGGCGATTTCTCGATTTCGGCGATTTCCCCTAGTATAATGCCTTCAGAAGCCCGTAAAAATTCGTCAGATCACGACGAAGCCAATCCTCGACGCATTGTGACCGGCAGGCTCCCAGTAGCTATTCCGATCAGGTTTTCCTGAATTATTCGACCCGGATCCAAAACTTCACCACTTTTGGCGATTTCAGCGATTTCCCCTAGTATAATGCCTTCAGAAGCCCGTAAAAATTCGTCAGATCACGACGAAGACAATCCTCGACGTATTGTGACCGGCAGGCTCCCAGTAGCTATTCCGATCAGGTTTTCCTGAATTATTCGACCCGGATCCAAAACTTTACCACTTTTGGCGATTTCGGCGATTTCCCCTAGTATAATGCCTTCAGAAGCCCGTAAAAATTCGTCAGATCACGACGAAGTCAATCCTCGACGCATTGTGACCGGCAGGCTCCCAGTAGCTATTCCGATCAGGTTTTCCTGAATTATTCGACCCGGATCCAAAACTTCACCACTTTTGGCGATTTCTCGATTTCGGCGATTTCCCCTAGTATAATGCCTTCAGAAGCCCGTAAAAATTCGTCAGATCACGACGAAGCCAATCCTCGACGCATTGTGACCGGCAGGCTCCCAGTAGCTATTCCGATCAGGTTTTCCTGAATTATTCGACCCAGATCCAAAACTTCACCACTTTTGGCGATTTCTCGATTTCGGCGATTTCCCCTAGTATAATGCCTTCAGAAGCCCGTAAAAATTCGTCAGATCACGACGAAGCCAATCCTCGACGCATTGTGACCGGCAGGCTCCCAGTAGCTATTCCGATTAGGTTTTCCTGAATTATTCGACCCGGATCCAAAACTTCACCACTTTTGGCGATTTCTCGATTTCGGCGATTTCCCCCAGTATAATGCCTTCAGAAGCCCGTAAAAATTCGTCAGATCACGACGAAGCCAATCCTCGACGCATTGTGACCGGCAGGCTCCCAGTAGCTATTCCGATCAGGTTTTCCTTAATTATTCGACCCGGATCCAAAACTTCACCACTTTTGGCGATTTCGGCGATTTCCCCTAGTATAATGCCTTCAAAAGCCCGTAAAAATTCGTCAGATCACGACGAAGCCAATCCTCGACGCATTGTGACCGGCAGGCTCCCAGTAGCTATTCTGATCAGGTTTTCCTGAATTATTCGACCCGGATCCAAAACTTCACCACTTTTGGCGATTTCGGCGATTTCCCCTAGTATAATGCCTTCAGAAGCCCGTAAAAATTCGTCAGATCACGACGAAGCCAATCCTCGACGCATTGTGACCGGCAGGCTCCTAGTAGCTATTCCGATCAGGTTTTCCTGAATTATTCGACCCGGATCCAAAACTTCACCACTTTTGGCGATTTCTCGATTTCGGCGATTTCCCCTAGTATAATGCCTTCAGAAGCCCGTAAAAATTCGTCAGATCACGACGAAGCCAATCCTCGACGCATTGTCACCGGCAGGATCCCAGTAGCTATTCCGATCAGGTTTTCCTGAATTATTCGACCCGGATCCAAAACTTCACCACTTTTGGCGATTTCTCGATTTCGACGATTTCCCCTAGTATAATGCCTTCAGAAGCCCGTAAAAATTCGTCAGATCACGACGAAGCCAATCCTCGACGCATTGTGACCGGCAGGCTCCCAGTAGCTATTCCGATCAGGTTTTCCGGAATTATTCGACCCGGATCCAAAACTTCACCACTTTTGGCGATTTCTCGATTTCGGCGATTTCCCCTAGTATAATGCCTTCAGAAGCCCGTAAAAATTCGTCAGATCACGACGAAGCCAATCCTCGACGCATTGTGACCGGCAGGCTCCCAGTAGCTATTCCGATCAGGTTTTCCTAAATTATTCGACCCGGATCCAAAACTTCACCACTTTTGGCGATTTCTCGATTTCGGCGATTTCCCCTAGTATAATGCCTTCAGAAGCCCGTAAAAATTCGTTAGATCACGACGAAGCCAATCCTCGACGCATTGTGACCGGCAGGCTCCCAGTAGCTATTCCGATCAGGTTTTCCTGAATTATTCGACCCGGATCCAAAACTTCACCACTTTTGGCGATTTCTCGATTTCGGCGATTTCCCCTAGTATAATGCCTTCAGAAGCCCGTAAAAATTCGTCAGATCACGACGAAGCCAATCCTCGACGCATTGTGACCGGCAGGCTCCCAGTAGCTATTCCGATCAGGTTTTCCTAAATTATTCGACCCGGATCCAAAACTTCACCACTTTTGGCGATTTCTCGATTTCGGCGATTTCCCCTAGTATAATGCCTTCAGAAGCCCGTAAAAATTCGTCAGATCACGACGAAGCCAATCCTCGACGCATTGTGACCGGCAGGCTCCCAGTAGCTATTCCGATTAGGTTTTCCTGAATTATTCGACCCGGATCCAAAACTTCACCACTTTTGGCGATTTCTCGATTTCGGCGATTTCCCCCAGTATAATGCCTTCAGAAGCCCGTAAAAATTCGTCAGATCACGACGAAGCCAATCCTCGACGCATTGTGACCGGCAGGCTCCCAGTAGCTATTCCGATCAGGTTTTCCTTAATTATTCGACCCGGATCCAAAACTTCACCACTTTTGGTGATTTCGGCGATTTCCCCTAGTATAATGCCTTCAAAAGCCCGTAAAAATTCGTCAGATCACGACGAAGCCAATCCTCGACGCATTGTGACCGGCAGGCTCCCAGTAGCTATTCTGATCAGGTTTTCCTGAATTATTCGACCCGGATCCAAAACTTCACCACTTTTGGCGATTTCGGCGATTTCCCCTAGTATAATGCCTTCAGAAGCCCGTAAAAATTCGTCAGATCACGACGAAGCCAATCCTCGACGCATTGTGACCGGCAGGCTCCCAGTAGCTATTCCGATCAGGTTTTCCTGAATTATTCGACCCGGATCCAAAACTTCACCACTTTTGGCGATTTCAGCGATTTCCCCTAGTATAATGCCTTCAGAAGCCCGTAAAAATTCGTCAGATCACGACGAAGACAATCCTCGACGTATTGTGACCGGCAGGCTCCCAGTAGCTATTCCGATCAGGTTTTCCTGAATTATTCGACCCGGATCCAAAACTTTACCACTTTTGGCGATTTCGGCGATTTCCCCTAGTATAATGCCTTCAGAAGCCCGTAAAAATTCGTCAGATCACGACGAAGTCAATCCTCGACGCATTGTGACCGGCAGGCTCCCAGTAGCTATTCCGATCAGGTTTTCCTGAATTATTCGACCCGGATCCAAAACTTCACCACTTTTGGCGATTTCTCGATTTCGGCGATTTCCCCTAGTATAATGCCTTCAGAAGCCCGTAAAAATTCGTCAGATCACGACGAAGCCAATCCTCGACGCATTGTGACCGGCAGGCTCCCAGTAGCTATTCCGATCAGGTTTTCCTGAATTATTCGACCCAGATCCAAAACTTCACCACTTTTGGCGATTTCTCGATTTCGGCGATTTCCCCTAGTATAATGCCTTCAGAAGCCCGTAAAAATTCGTCAGATCACGACGAAGCCAATCCTCGACGCATTGTGACCGGCAGGCTCCCAGTAGCTATTCCGATCAGGTTTTCCTAAATTATTCGACCCGGATCCAAAACTTCACCACTTTTGGCGATTTCTCGATTTCGGCGATTTCCCCTAGTATAATGCCTTCAGAAGCCCGTAAAAATTCGTTAGATCACGACGAAGCCAATCCTCGACGCATTGTGACCGGCAGGCTCCCAGTAGCTATTCCGATCAGGTTTTCCTGAATTATTCGACCCGGATCCAAAACTTCACCACTTTTGGCGATTTCTCGATTTCGGCGATTTCCCCTAGTATAATGCCTTCAGAAGCCCGTAAAAATTCGTCAGATCACGACGAAGCCAATCCTCGACGCATTGTGACCGGCAGGCTCCCAGTAGCTATTCCGATCAGGTTTTCCTAAATTATTCGACCCGGATCCAAAACTTCACCACTTTTGGCGATTTCTCGATTTCGGCGATTTCCCCTAGTATAATGCCTTCAGAAGCCCGTAAAAATTCGTCAGATCACGACGAAGCCAATCCTCGACGCATTGTGACCGGCAGGCTCCCAGTAGCTATTCCGATTAGGTTTTCCTGAATTATTCGACCCGGATCCAAAACTTCACCACTTTTGGCGATTTCTCGATTTCGGCGATTTCCCCCAGTATAATGCCTTCAGAAGCCCGTAAAAATTCGTCAGATCACGACGAAGCCAATCCTCGACGCATTGTGACCGGCAGGCTCCCAGTAGCTATTCCGATCAGGTTTTCCTTAATTATTCGACCCGGATCCAAAACTTCACCACTTTTGGTGATTTCGGCGATTTCCCCTAGTATAATGCCTTCAAAAGCCCGTAAAAATTCGTCAGATCACGACGAAGCCAATCCTCGACGCATTGTGACCGGCAGGCTCCCAGTAGCTATTCTGATCAGGTTTTCCTGAATTATTCGACCCGGATCCAAAACTTCACCACTTTTGGCGATTTCGGCGATTTCCCCTAGTATAATGCCTTCAGAAGCCCGTAAAAATTCGTCAGATCACGACGAAGCCAATCCTCGACGCATTGTGACCGGCAGGCTCCTAGTAGCTATTCCGATCAGGTTTTCCTGAATTATTCGACCCGGATCCAAAACTTCACCACTTTTGGCGATTTCTCGATTTCGGCGATTTCCCCTAGTATAATGCCTTCAGAAGCCCGTAAAAATTCGTCAGATCACGACGAAGCCAATCCTCGACGCATTGTCACCGGCAGGATCCCAGTAGCTATTCCGATCAGGTTTTCCTGAATTATTCGAGCCGGATCCAAAACTTCACCACTTTTGGCGATTTCTCGATTTCGACGATTTCCCCTAGTATAATGCCTTCAGAAGCCCGTAAAAATTCGTCAGATCACGACGAAGCCAATCCTCGACGCATTGTGACCGGCAGGCTCCCAGTAGCTATTCCGATCAGGTTTTCCGGAATTATTCGACCCGGATCCAAAACTTCACCACTTTTGGCGATTTCTCGATTTCGGCGATTTCCCCTAGTATAATGCCTTCAGAAGCCCGTAAAAATTCGTCAGATCACGACGAAGCCAATCCTCGACGCATTGTGACCGGCAGGCTCCCAGTAGCTATTCCGATCAGGTTTTCCTAAATTATTCGACCCGGATCCAAAACTTCACCACTTTTGGCGATTTCTCGATTTCGGCGATTTCCCCTAGTATAATGCCTTCAGAAGCCCGTAAAAATTCGTTAGATCACGACGAAGCCAATCCTCGACGCATTGTGACCGGCAGGCTCCCAGTAGCTATTTCGATCAGGTTTTCCTGAATTATTCGACCCGGATCCAAAACTTCACCACTTTTGGCGATTTCTCGATTTCGGCGATTTCCCCTAGTATAATGCCTTCAGAAGCCCGTAAAAATTCGTCAGATCACGACGAAGCCAATCCTCGACGCATTGTGACCGGCAGGCTCCCAGTAGCTATTCCGATCAGGTTTTCCTGAATTATTCGACCCGGATCCAAAACTTCACCACTTTTGGCGATTTCTCGATTTCGGCGATTTCCCCTAGTATAATGCCTTCAGAAGCCCGTAAAAATTCGTCAGATCACGACGAAGCCAATCCTCGACGCATTGTGACCGGCAGGCTCCCAGTAGCTATTCCGATCAGGTTTTCCTGAATTATTCGACCCGGATCCAAAACTTCACCACTTTTGGCGATTTCTCGATTTCGGCGATTTCCCCTAGTATAAATCCTTCAGAAGCCCGTAAAAATTTGTCAGATCACGACGAAACCAATCCTCGACGCATTGTGACCGGCAGGCTCCCAGTAGCTATTCCGATCAGGTTTTCCTGAATTATTCGACCCGGATCCAAAACTTCACCACTTTTGGCGATTTCTCGATTTCGGCGATTTTCCCTAGTATAATGCCTTCAGAAGCCCGTAAAAATTCGTCAGATCACGACGAAGCCAATCCTCGACGCATTGTGACCGGCAGGCTCCCAGTAGCTATTCCGATCAGGTTTTCCTGAATTATTCGACCCGGATCCAAAACTTCACCACTTTTGGCGATTTCGGCGATTTCCCCTAGTATAATGCCTTCAGAAGCCCGTAAAAATTCGTCAGATCACGACGAAGCCAATCCTCGATGCATTGTGACCGGCTGGCTCCCAGTAGCTATTCCGATCAGGTTTTCCTGAATTATTCGACCCGGATCCAAAACTTCACCACTTTTGGCGATTTCGGCGATTTCCCCTAGTATAATGCCTTCAGAAGCCCGTAAAAATTCGTCAGATCACGACGAAGCCAATCCTCGACGCATTGTGACCGGCAGGCTCCCAGTAGCTATTCCGATCAGGTTTTCCTGAATTATTCGACCCGGATCCAAAACTTCACCACTTTTGGCGATTTCTCGATTTCAGCGATTTCCCCTAGTATAATGCCTTCAGAAGCCCGTAAAAATTCGTCAGATCACGACGAAGCCAATCCTCGACGCATTGTGACCGGCAGGCTCCCAGTAGCTAATCCGATCAGGTTTTCCTGAATTATTCGACCCGGATCCAAAACTTCACCACTTTTGGCGATTTCTCGATTTCGGCGATTTCCCCTAGTATAATGCCTTCAGAAGCCCGTAAAAATTCGTCAGATCACGACGAAGCCAATCCTCGATGCATTGTGACCGGCAGGCTCCCAGTAGCTATTCCGATCAGGTTTTCCTGAATTATTCGACCCGGATCCAAAACTTCACCACTTTTGGCGATTTCTCGATTTCGGCGATTTCCCCTAGTATAATGCCTTCAGAAGCCCGTAAAAATTCGTCAGATCACGACGAAGCCAATCCTCGACGCATTGTGACCGGCAGGCTCCCAGTAGCTATTCCGATCAGGTTTTCCTGAATTATTCGACCCGGATCCAAAACTTCACCACTTTTGGCGATTTCTCGATTTCGGCGATTTCCCCTAGTATAATGCCTTCAGAAGCCCGTAAAAATTCGTCAGATCACGACAAAGCCAATCCTCGACGCATTGTGACCAGCAGGCTCCCAGTAGCTATTCCGATCAGGTTTTCCTGAATTATTCGACCCGGATCCAAAACTTCACCACTTTTGGCGATTTCGGCGATTTCCCCTAGTATAATGCCTTCAGAAGCCCGTAAAAATTCGTCAGATCACGACGAAGCCAATCCTCGATGCATTGTGACCGGCTGGCTCCCAGTAGCTATTCCGATAAGGTTTTCCTGAATTATTCGACCCGGATCCAAAACTTCACCACTTTTGGCGATTTCGGCGATTTCCCCTAGTATAATGCCTTCAGAAGCCCGTAAAAATTCGTCAGATCACGACGAAGCCAATCCTCGACGCATTGTGACCGGCAGGCTCCCAGTAGCTATTCCGATCAGGTTTTCCTGAATTATTCGACCCGGATCCAAAACTTCACCACTTTTGGCGATTTCTCGATTTCGGCGATTTCCCCTAGTATAATGCCTTCAGAAGCCCGTAAAATTTCGTCAGATCACGACGAAGCCAATCCTCGACGCATTGTGACCGGCAGGCTCCCAGTAGCTATTCCGATCAGGTTTTCCTGAATTATTCGACCCGGATCCAAAACTTCACCAGTTTTGGCGATTTCTCGATTTCGGCGATTTCCCCTAGTATAATGCCTTCAGAAGCCCGTAAAAATTCGTCAGATCACGACGAAGCCAATCCTCGACGCATTGTGACCGGAAGGCTCCCAGTAGCTATTCCGATCAGGTTTTCCTGAATTATTCGACCCGGATCCAAAACTTCACCAGTTTTGGCGATTTCTCGATTTCGGCGATTTCCCCTAGTATAATGCCTTCAGAAGCCCGTAAAAATTCGTCAGATCACGACGAAGCCAATCCTCGACGCATTGTGACCGGCAGGCTCCCAGTAGCTATTCCGATCAGGTTTTCCTGAATTATTCGACCCGGATCCAAAACTTCACCACTTTTGGCGATTTCTCGATTTCGGCGATTTCCCCTAGTATAATGCCTTCAGAAGCCCGTAAAAATTCGTCAGATCACGACGAAGCCAATCCTCGACGCATTGTGACCGGCAGGCTCCCAGTAGCTATTCCGATCAGGTTTTCCTGAATTATTCGACCCGGATCCAAAACTTCACCACTTTTGGCGATTTCTCGATTTCGGCGATTTCCCCTAGTATAATGCCTTCTGAAGCCCGTAAAAATTCGTCAGATCACGACGAAGCCAATCCTCGACGCATTGTGACCAGCAGGCTCCCAGTAGCTATTCCGATCAGGTTTTCCTGAATTATTCGACCCGGATCCAAAACTTCACCACTTTTGGCGATTTCTCGATTTCGGCGATTTCCCCTAGTATAATGCCTTCAGAAGCCCGTAAAAATTCGTCAGATCACGACGAAGCCAATCCTCGACGCATTGTGACCGGCAGGCTCCCAGTAGCTATTCCGATCAGGTTTTCCTGAATTATTCGACCCGGATCCAAAACTTCACCACTTTTGGCGATTTCTCGATTTCGGCGATTTCCCCTAGTATAATGCCTTCAGAAGCCCGTAAAAATTCGTCAGATCACGACGAAGCCAATCCTCGACGCATTGTGACCGGCAGGCTCCCAGTAGCTATTCCGATCAGGTTTTCCTGAATTATTCGACCCGGATCCAAAACTTCACCACTTTTGGCGATTTCTCGATTTCGGCGATTTCCCCTAGTATAATGCCTTCAGAAGCCCGTAAAAATTCGTCAGATCACGACGAAGCCAATCCTCGACGCATTGTGACCGGCAGGCTCCCAGTAGCTATTCCGATCAGGTTTTCCTGAATTATTCGACCCGGATCCAAAACTTCACCACTTTTGGCGATTTCTCGATTTCGGCGATTTCCCCTAGTATAATGCCTTCAGAAGCCCGTAAAAATTCGTCAGATCACGACGAAGCCAATCCTCGACGCATTGTGACCGGCAGGCTCCCAGTAGCTATTCCGATCAGTTTTCCTGAATTATTCGATCCGGATCCAAAACTTCACCACTTTTGGCGATTTCTCGATTTCGGCGATTTCCCCTAGTATAATGCCTTCAGAAGCCCGTAAAAATTCGTCAGATCACGACGAAGCCAATCCTCGACGCATTGTGACCGGCAGGCTCCCAGTAGCTATTCCGATCAGGTTTTCCTGAATTATTCGACCCGGATCCAAAACTTCACCACTTTTGGCGATTTCTCGATTTCGGCGATTTCCCCTAGTATAATGCCTTCAGAAGCCCGTAAAAATTCGTCAGATCACGACGAAGCCAATCCTCGACGCATTGTGACCGGCAGGCTCCCAGTAGCTATTCCGATCAGGTTTTCCTGAATTATTCGACCCGGATCCAAAACTTCACCACTTTTGGCGATTTCTCGATTTCGGCGATTTCCCCTAGTATAATGCCTTCAGAAGCCCGTAAAAATTCGTCAGATCACGACGAAGCCAATCCTCGACGCATTGTGACCGACAGGCTCCCAGTAGCTATTCCGATCAGGTTTTCCTGAATTATTCGACCCGGATCCAAAACTTCACCACTTTTGGCGATTTCTCGATTTCGGCGATTTCCCCTAGTATAATGCCTTCAGAAGCCCGTAAAAATTCGTCAGATCACGACGAAGCCAATCCTCGACGCATTGTGACCGGCAGGCTCCCAGTAGCTATTCCGATCAGGTTTTCCTGAATTATTCGACCCGGATCCAAAACTTCACCACTTTTGGCGATTTCTCGATTTCGGCGATTTCCCCTAGTATAATGCCTTCAGAAGCCCGTAAAAATTCGTCAGATCACGACGAAGCCAATCCTCGACGCATTGTGACCGGCAGGCTCCCAGTAGCTATTCCGATCAGGTTTTCCTGAATTATTCGACCCGGATCCAAAACTTCACCACTTTTGGCGATTTCTCGATTTCGGCGATTTCCCCTAGTATAATGCCTTCAGAAGCCCGTAAAAATTCGTCAGATCACGACGAAGCCAATCCTCGACGCATTGTGACCGGCAGGCTCCTAGTAGCTATTCCAATCAGGTTTTCCTGAATTATTCGACCCGGATCCAAAACTTCACCACTTTTGGCGATTTCTCGATTTCGGCGATTTCCCCTAGTATAATGCCTTCAGAAGCCCGTAAAAATTCGTCAGATCACGACGAAGCCAATCCTCGACGCATTGTGATCGGCAGGCTCCCAGTAGCTATTCCGATCAGGTTTTCCTGAATTATTCGACCCGGATCCAAAACTTCACCACTTTTGGCGATTTCTCGATTTCGGCGATTTCCCCTAGTATAATGCCTTCAGAAGCCCGTAAAAATTCGTCAGATCACGACGAAGCCAATCCTCGACGCATTGTGACCGGCAGGCTCCCAGTAGCTATTCCGATCAGGTTTTCCTGAATTATTCGACCCGGATCCAAAACTTCACCACTTTTGGCGATTTCTCGATTTCGGCGATTTCCCCTAGTATAATGCCTTCAGAAGCCCGTAAAAGTTCGTCAGATCACGACGAAGCCAATCCTCGACGCATTGTGACCGGCAGGCTCCCAGTAGCTATTCCGATCAGGTTTTCCTGAATTATTCGACCCGGATCCAAAACTTCACCACTTTTGGCGATTTCTCGATTTCGGCGATTTCCCCTAGTATAATGCCTTCAGAAGCCCGTAAAAATTCGTCAGATCACGACGAAGCCAATCCTCGACGCATTGTTACCGGCAGGCTCCCAGTAGCTATTCCGATCAGGTTTTCCTGAATTATTCGACCCGGATCCAAAACTTCACCACTTTTGGCGATTTCTCGATTTCGGCGATTTCCCCTAGTATAATGCCTTCAGAAGCCCGTAAAAATTCGTCAGATCACGACGAAGCCAATCCTCGACGCATTGTGACCGGCAGGCTCCCAGTAGCTATTCCGATCAGGTTTTCCTGAATTATTCGACCCGGATCCAAAACTTCACCACTTTTGGCGATTTCTCGATTTCGGCGATTTCCCCTAGTATAATGCCTTCAGAAGCCCGTAAAAATTCGTCAGATCACGACGAAGCCAATCCTCGACGCATTGTGACCGGCAGGCTCCCAGTAGCTATTCCGATCAGGTTTTCCTGAATTATTCGACCCGGATCCAAAACTTCACCACTTTTGGCGATTTCTCGATTTCGGCAATTTCCCCTAGTATAATGCCTTCAGAAGCCCGTAAAAATTCGTCAGATCACGACGAAGCCAATCCTCGACGCATTGTGACCGGCAGGCTCCCAGTAGCTATTCCGATCAGGTTTTCCTGAATTATTCGACCCGGATCCAAAACTTCACCACTTTTGGCGATTTCGGCGATTTCCCCTAGTATAATGCCTTCAGAAGCCCGTAAAAATTCGTCAGATCACGACGAAGCCAATCCTCGATGCATTGTGACCGGCTGGCTCCCAGTAGCTATTCCGATCAGGTTTTCCTGAATTATTCGACCCGGATCCAAAACTTCACCACTTTTGGCGATTTCGGCGATTTCCCCTAGTATAATGCCTTCAGAAGCCCGTAAAAATTCGTCAGATCACGACGAAGCCAATCCTCGACGCATTGTGACCGGCAGGCTCCCAGTAGCTATTCCGATCAGGTTTTCCTGAATTATTCGACCCGGATCCAAAACTTCACCACTTTTGGCGATTTCTCGATTTCAGCGATTTCCCCTAGTATAATGCCTTCAGAAGCCCGTAAAAATTCGTCAGATCACGACGAAGCCAATCCTCGACGCATTGTGACCGGCAGGCTCCCAGTAGCTATTCCGATCAGGTTTTCCTGAATTATTCGACCCGGATCCAAAACTTCACCACTTTTGGCGATTTCTCGATTTCGGCGATTTCCCCTAGTATAATGCCTTCAGAAGCCCGTAAAAATTCGTCAGATCACGACGAAGCCAATCCTCGACGCATTGTGATCGGCAGGCTCCCAGTAGCTATTCCGATCAGGTTTTCCTGAATTATTCGACCCGGATCCAAAACTTCACCACTTTTGGCGATTTCTCGATTTCGGCGATTTCCCCTAGTATAATGCCTTCAGAAGCCCGTAAAAATTCGTCAGATCACGACGAAGCCAATCCTCGACGCATTGTGACCGGCAGGCTCCCAGTAGCTATTCCGATCAGGTTTTCCTGAATTATTCGACCCGGATCCAAAACTTCACCACTTTTGGCGATTTCTCGATTTCGGCGATTTCCCCTAGTATAATGCCTTCAGAAGCCCGTAAAAATTCGTCAGATCACGACGAAGCCAATCCTCGACGCATTGTGACCGGCAGGCTCCCAGTAGCTATTCCGATCAGGTTTTCCTGAATTATTCGACCCGGATCCAAAACTTCACCACTTTTGGCGATTTCTCGATTTCGGCGATTTCCCCTAGTATAATGCCTTCAGAAGCCCGTAAAAATTCGTCAGATCACGACGAAGCCAATCCTCGACGCATTGTGACCGGCAGGCTCCCAGTAGCTATTCCGATCAGGTTTTCCTGAATTATTCGACCCGGATCCAAAACTTCACCACTTTTGGCGATTTCTCGATTTCGGCGATTTCCCCTAGTATAATGCCTTCAGAAGCCCGTAAAAATTCGTCAGATCACGACGAAGCCAATCCTCGACGCATTGTTACCGGCAGGCTCCCAGTAGCTATTCCGATCAGGTTTTCCTGAATTATTCGACCCGGATCCAAAACTTCACCACTTTTGGCGATTTCTCGATTTCGGCGATTTCCCCTAGTATAATGCCTTCAGAAGCCCGTAAAAATTCGTCAGATCACGACGAAGCCAATCCTCGACGCATTGTGACCGGCAGGCTCCCAGTAGCTATTCCGATCAGGTTTTCCTGAATTATTCGACCCGGATCCAAAACTTCACCACTTTTGGCGATTTCTCGATTTCGGCGATTTCCCCTAGTATAATGCCTTCAGAAGCCCGTAAAAATTCGTCAGATCACGACGAAGCCAATCCTCGACGCATTGTGACCGGCAGGCTCCCAGTAGCTATTCCGATCAGGTTTTCCTGAATTATTCGACTCGGATCCAAAACTTCACCACTTTTGGCGATTTCTCGATTTCGGCAATTTCCCCTAGTATAATGCCTTCAGAAGCCCGTAAAAATTCGTCAGATCACGACGAAGCCAATCCTCGACGCATTGTGACCGGCAGGCTCCCAGTAGCTATTCCGATCAGGTTTTCCTGAATTATTCGACCCGGATCCAAAACTTCACCACTTTTGGCGATTTCGGCGATTTCCCCTAGTATAATGCCTTCAGAAGCCCGTAAAAATTCGTCAGATCACGACGAAGCCAATCCTCGATGCATTGTGACCGGCTGGTTCCCAGTAGCTATTCCGATCAGGTTTTCCTGAATTATTCGACCCGGATCCAAAACTTCACCACTTTTGGCGATTTCGGCGATTTCCCCTAGTATAATGCCTTCAGAAGCCCGTAAAAATTCGTCAGATCACGACGAAGCCAATCCTCGACGCATTGTGACCGGCAGGCTCCCAGTAGCTATTCCGATCAGGTTTTCCTGAATTATTCGACCCGGATCCAAAACTTCACCACTTTTGGCGATTTCTCGATTTCAGCGATTTCCCCTAGTATAATGCCTTCAGAAGCCCGTAAAAATTCGTCAGATCACGACGAAGCCAATCCTCGACGCATTGTGACCGGCAGGCTCCCAGTAGCTATTCCGATCAGGTTTTCCTGAATTATTCGACCCGGATCCAAAACTTCACCACTTTTGGCGATTTCTCGATTTCGGCGATTTCCCCTAGTATAATGCCTTCAGAAGCCCGTAAAAATTCGTCAGATCACGACGAAGCCAATCCTCGACGCATTGTGATCGGCAGGCTCCCAGTAGCTATTCCGATCAGGTTTTCCTGAATTATTCGACCCGGATCCAAAACTTCACCACTTTTGGCGATTTCTCGATTTCGGCGATTTCCCCTAGTATAATGCCTTCAGAAGCCCGTAAAAATTCGTCAGATCACGACGAAGCCAATCCTCGACGCATTGTGACCGGCAGGCTCCCAGTAGCTATTCCGATCAGGTTTTCCTGAATTATTCGACCCGGATCCAAAACTTCACCACTTTTGGCGATTTCTCGATTTCGGCGATTTCCCCTAGTATAATGCCTTCAGAAGCCCGTAAAAATTCGTCAGATCACGACGAAGCCAATCCTCGACGCATTGTGACCGGCAGGCTCCCAGTAGCTATTTCGATCAGGTTTTCCTGAATTATTCGACCCGGATCCAAAACTTCACCACTTTTGGCGATTTCGGCGATTTCCCCTAGTATAATGCCTTCAGAAGCCCGTAAAAATTCGTCAGATCACGACGAAGCCAATCCTCGATGCATTGTGACCGGCTGGCTCCCAGTAGCTATTCCGATCAGGTTTTCCTGAATTATTCGACCCGGATCCAAAACTTCACCACTTTTGGCGATTTCGGCGATTTCCCCTAGTATAATGCCTTCAGAAGCCCGTAAAAATTCGTCAGATCACGACGAAGCCAATCCTCGACGCATTGTGACCGGCAGGCTCCCAGTAGCTATTCCGATCAGGTTTTCCTGAATTATTCGACCCGGATCCAAAACTTCACCACTTTTGGCGATTTCTCGATTTCGGCGATTTCCCCTAGTATAATGCCTTCAGAAGCCCGTAAAAATTCGTCAGATCACGACGAAGCCAATCCTCGACGCATTGTGACCGGCAGGCTCCCAGTAGCTATTCCGATTAGGTTTTCCTGAATTATTCGACCCGGATCCAAAACTTCACCACTTTTGGCGATTTCTCGATTTCGGCGATTTCCCCTAGTATAATGCCTTCAGAAGCCCGTAAAAATTCGTCAGATCACGACGAAGCCAATCCTCGACGCATTGTGACCGGCAGGCTCACAGTAGCTATTCCGATCAGGTTTTCCTGAATTATTCGACCCGGATCCAAAACTTCACCAGTTTTGGCGATTTCTCGATTTCGGCGATTTCCCCTAGTATAATGCCTTCAGAAGCCCGTAAAAATTCGTCAGATCACGACGAAGCCAATCCTCGACGCATTGTGACCGGCAGGCTCCCAGTAGCTATTCCGATCAGGTTTTCCTGAATTATTCGACCCGGATCCAAAACTTCACCACTTTTGGCGATTTCTCGATTTCGGCGATTTCCCCTAGTATAATGCCTTCAGAAGCCCGTAAAAATTCGTCAGATCACGACGAAGCCAATCCTCGACGCATTGTGACCGGCAGGCTCCCAGTAGCTATTCCGATCAGGTTTTCCTGAATTATTCGACCCGGATCCAAAACTTCACCACTTTTGGCGATTTCTCGATTTCGGCGATTTCCCCTAGTATAATGCCTTCAGAAGCCCGTAAAACTTCGTCAGATCACGACGAAGCCAATCCTCGACGCATTGTGACCGGCAGGCTCCCAGTAGCTATTCCGATCAGGTTTTCCTGAATTATTCGACCCGGATCCAAAATTTCACCACTTTTGGCGATTTCTCGATTTCGGCGATTTCCCCTAGTATAATGCGTTCAGATGCCCGTAAAAATTCGACAGATCACGACGAAGCCAATCCTCGACGCATTGTGACCGGCAGGCTCCCAGTAGCTATTCCGATCAGGTTTTCCTGAATTATTCGACCCGGATCCAAAACTTCACCACTTTTGGCGATTTCTCGATTTCGGCGATTTCCCCTAGTATAATGCCTTCAGAAGCCCGTAAAAATTCGTCAGATCACGACGAAGCCAATCCTCGACGCATTGTGACCGGCAGGCTCCCAGTAGCTATTCCGATCAGGTTTTCCTGAATTATTCGACCCGGATCCAAAACTTCACCACTTTTGGCGATTTCGGCGATTTCCCCTAGTATAATGCCTTCAGAAGCCCGTAAAAATTCGTCAGATCACGACGAAGCCAATCCTCGATGCATTGTGACCGGCTGGCTCCCAGTAGCTATTCCGATCAGGTTTTCCTGAATTATTCGACCCGGATCCAAAACTTCACCACTTTTGGCGATTTCGGCGATTTCCCCTAGTATAATGCCTTCAGAAGCCCGTAAAAATTCGTCAGATCACGACGAAGCCAATCCTCGACGCATTATGACCGGCAGGCTCCCAGTAGCTATTCCGATCAGGTTTTCCTGAATTATTCGACCCGGATCCAAAACTTCACCACTTTTGGCGATTTCTCGATTTCGGCGATTTCCCCTAGTATAATGCCTTCAGAAGCCCGTAAAAATTCGTCAGATCACGACGAAGCCAATCCTCGACGCATTGTGACCGGCAGGCTCCCAGTAGCTATTCCGATTAGGTTTTCCTGAATTATTCGACCCGGATCCAAAACTTCACCACTTTTGGCGATTTCTCGATTTCGGCGATTTTCCCTAGTATAATGCCTTCAGAAGCCCGTAAAAATTCGTCAGATCACGACGAAGCCAATCCTCGACGCATTGTGACCGGCAGGCTCCCAGTAGCTATTCCGATCAGGTTTTCCTGAATTATTCGACCCGGATCCAAAACTTCACCAGTTTTGGCGATTTCTCGATTTCGGCGATTTCCCCTAGTATAATGCCTTCAGAAGCCCGTAAAAATTCGTCAGATCACGACGAAGCCAATCCTCGACGCATTGTGACCGGCAGGCTCCCAGTAGCTATTCCGATCAGGTTTTCCTGAATTATTCGACCCGGATCCAAAACTTCACCACTTTTGGCGATTTCTCGATTTCGGCGATTTCCCCTAGTATAATGCCTTCAGAAGCCCGTAAAAATTCGTCAGATCACGACGAAGCCAATCCTCGACGCATTGTGACCGGCAGGCTCCCAGTAGCTATTCCGATCAGGTTTTCCTGAATTATTCGACCCGGATCCAAAACTTCACCACTTTTGGCGATTTCTCGATTTCGGCGATTTCCCCTAGTATAATGCCTTCAGAAGCCCGTAAAACTTCGTCAGATCACGACGAAGCCAATCCTCGACGCATTGTGACCGGCAGGCTCCCAGTAGCTATTCCGATCAGGTTTTCCTGAATTATTCGACCCGGATCCAAAATTTCACCACTTTTGGCGATTTCTCGATTTCGGCGATTTCCCCTAGTATAATGCGTTCAGATGCCCGTAAAAATTCGTCAGATCACGACGAAGCCAATCCTCGACGCATTGTGACCGGCAGGCTCTCAGTAGCTATTCCGATCATGTTTTCCTGAATTATTCGACCCGGATCCAAAACTTCACCACTTTTGGCGATTTCTCGATTTCGGCGATTTCCCCTAGTATAATGCCTTCAGAAGCCCGTAAAAATTCGTCAGATCACGACGAAGCCAATCCTCGACGCATTGTGACCGGCAGGCTCCCAGTAGCTATTCCGATCAGGTTTTCATGAATTATTCGACCCGGATCCAAAACTTCACCACTTTTGGCGATTTCTCGATTTCGGCGATTTCCCCTAGTATAATGCCTTCAGAAGCCCGTAAAAATTCGTCAGATCACGACGAAGCCAATCCTCGACGCATTGTGACCGGCAGGCTCCCAGTAGCTATTCCGATCAGGTTTTCCTGAATTATTCGACCCGGATCCAAAACTTCACCACTTTTGGCGATTTCTCGATTTCGGCGATTTCCCCTAGTATAATGCCTTCAGAAGCCCGTAAAAATTCGTCAGATCACGACGAAGCCAATCCTCGACGCATTGTGACCGGCAGGCTCCCAGTAGCTATTCCGATCAGGTTTTCCTGAATTATTCGACCCGGATCCAAAACTTCACCACTTTTGGCGATTTCTCGATTTCGGCGATTTCCCCTAGTATAATGCCTTCAGAAGCCCGTAAAAATTCGTCAGATCACGACGAAGCCAATCCTCGACGCATTGTGACCGGCAGGCTCCCAGTAGCTATTCCGATAAGGTTTTCCTGAATTATTCGACCCGGATCCAAAACTTCACCACTTTTGGCGATTTCTCGATTTCGGCGATTTCCCCTAGTATAATGCCTTCAGAAGCCCGTAAAAATTCGTCAGATCACGACGAAGCCAATCCTCGACGCATTGTGACCGGCAGGCTCCCAGTAGCTATTCCGATCAGGTTTTCCTGAATTATTCGACCCGGATCCAAAACTTCACCACTTTTGGCGATTTCTCGATTTCGGCGATTTCCCCTAGTATAATGCCTTCAGAAGCCCGTAAAAATTCGTCAGATCACGACGAAGCCAATCCTCGACGCATTGTGACCGGCAGGCTCCCAGTAGCTATTCCGATCAGGTTTTCCTGAATTATTCGACCCGGATCCAAAACTTCACCACTTTTGGCGATTTCTCGATTTCGGCGATTTCCCCTAGTATAATGCCTTCAGAAGCCCGTAAAACTTCGTCAGATCACGACGAAGCCAATCCTCGACGCATTGTGACCGGTAGGCTCCCAGTAGCTATTCCGATCAGGTTTTCCTGAATTATTCGACCCGGATCCAAAATTTCACCACTTGTGGCGATTTCTCGATTTCGGCGATTTCCCCTAGTATAATGCGTTCAGATGCCCGTAAAAATTCGTCAGATCACGACGAAGCCAATCCTCGACGCATTGTGACCGGCAGGCTCTCAGTAGCTATTCCGATCATGTTTTCCTGAATTATTCGACCCGGATCCAAAACTTCACCACTTTTGGCGATTTCTCGATTTCGGCGATTTCCCCTAGTATAATGCCTTCAGAAGCCCGTAAAAATTCGTCAGATCACGACGAAGCCAATCCTCGACGCATTGTGACCGGCAGGCTCCCAGTAGCTATTCCGATCAGGTTTTCATGAATTATTCGACCCGGATCCAAAACTTCACCACTTTTGGCGATTTCTCGATTTCGGCGATTTCCCCTAGTATAATGCCTTCAGAAGCCCGTAAAAATTCGTCAGATCACGACGAAGCCAATCCTCGACGCATTGTGACCGGCAGGCTCCCAGTAGCTATTCCGATCAGGTTTTCCTGAATTATTCGACCCGGATCCAAAACTTCACCACTTTTGGCGATTTCTCGATTTCGGCGATTTCCCCTAGTATAATGCCTTCAGAAGCCCGTAAAAATTCGTCAGATCACGACGAAGCCAATCCTCGACGCATTGTGACCGGCAGGCTCCCAGTAGCTATTCCGATCAGGTTTTCCTGAATTATTCGACCCGGATCCAAAACTTCACCACTTTTGGCGATTTCTCGATTTCGGCGATTTCCCCTAGTATAATGCCTTCAGAAGCCCGTAAAAATTCGTCAGATCACGACGAAGCCAATCCTCGACGCATTGTGACCGGCAGGCTCCCAGTAGCTATTCCGATCAGGTTTTCCTGAATTATTCGACCCGGATCCAAAACTTCACCACTTTTGGCGATTTGTCGATTTCGGCGATTTCCCCTAGTATAATGCCTTCAGAAGTCCGTAAAAATTCGTCAGATCACGACGAAGCCAATCCTCGACGCATTGTGAGCGGCAGGCTCCCAGTAGCTATTCCGATCAGGTTTTCCTGAATTATTTGACCCGGATCCAAAACTTCACCACTTTTGGCGATTTCTCGATTTCGGCGATTTCCCCTAGTATAATGCCTTCAGAAGCCCGTAAAAATTCGTCAGATCACGACGAAGCCAATCCTCGACGCATTGTGACCGGCAGGCTCCCAGTAGCTATTCCGATCAGGTTTTCCTGAATTATTCGACCCGGATCCAAAATTTCACCACTTTTGGCGATTTCTCGATTTCGGCGATTTCCCCTAGTATAAAGCCTTCAGAAGCCCGTAAAAATTCGTCAGATCACGACGAAGCCAATCCTCGACGCATTGTGACCGGTAGGCTCCCAGTAGCTATTCCGATCAGGTTTTACTGAATTATTCGACCCGGATCCAAAATTTCACCACTTTTGGCGATTTCTCGATTTCGGCGATTTGCCCTAGTATAATGCCTTCAGAAGCCCGTAAAAATTCGTCAGATCACGACGAAGCCAATCCTCCACGCATTGTGACCGGCAGGCTCCCAGTGGCTATTCCGATCAGGTTTTCCTGAATTATTCGACCCGGATCCAAAACTTCACCACTTTTGGCGATTTCTCGATTTCGGCGATTTCCCCTAGTATAATGCCTTCAGAAGCCCGTAAAAATTCGTCAGATCACGACGAAGCCAATCCTCGACGCATTGTGACCGGCAGGCTCCCAGTAGCTATTCCGATCAGGTTTTCCTGAATTATTCGACCCGGATCCAAAACTTCACCACTTTTGGCGATTTCTCGATTTCGGCGATTTCCCCTAGTATAATGCCTTCAGAAGCCCGTAAAAATTCGTCAGATCACGACGAAGCCAATCCTCGACGCATTGTGACCGGCAGGCTCCCAGTAGCTATTCCGATCAGGTTTTCCTGAATTATTCGACCCGGATCCAAAATTTCACCACTTTTGGCGATTTCTCGATTTCGGTGATTTCCCCTAGTATAATGCCTTCAGAAGCCCGTAAAAATTCGTCAGATCACGACGAAGAGCCAATCCTCGACGCATTGTGACCGGCAGGCTCCCAGTAGCTATTCCGATCAGGTTTTCCTGAATTATTCGACCCGGATCAAAAATTTTACCACTTTTGGCGATTTCTCGATTTCGGCGATTTCCCCTAGTATAATGCCTTCAGAAGCCTGTAAAAATTCGTCAGATCACGACGAAACCAATCCTCGACGCATTGTGACCGGCAGGCTCCCAGTAGCTATTCCGATCAGGTTTTCCTGAATTATTCGACCCGGATCCAAAATTTCACCACTTTTGGCGATTTCTCGATTTCGGCGATTTCCCCTAGTATAATGCCTTCAGAAGCCCGTAAAACTTCGTCAGATCACGACGAAGCCAATCCTCGACGCATTGTGACCGGCAGGCTCCCAGTAGCTATTCCGATCAGGTTTTCCTGAATTATTCGACCCGGATCAAAAATTTCACCACTTTTGACGATTTCTCGATTTCGGCGATTTCCCCTAGTATAATGCCTTCAGAAGCCCGTAAAAATTCGTCAGATCACGACGAAGCCAATCCTCGACGCATTGTGACCGGCAGGCTCCCAGTAGCTATTCCGATCAGGTTTTCCTGAATTATTCGACCCGGATCCAAAATTTCACCACTTTTGGCGATTTCTCGATTTCGGCGATTTCCCCTAGTATAATGCCTTCAGAAGCCCGTAAAAATTCGTCAGATCACGACGAAGCCAATCCTCCACGCATTGTGACCGGCAGGCTCCCAGTAGCTATTCCGATCAGGTTTTCCTGAATTATTCGACCCGGATCCATCATTTCACCACTTTTGGCGATTTCTCGATTTCGGCGATTTCCCCTAGTATAATGCCTTCAGAAGCCCGTAAAAATTCGTCAGATCACGACGAAGCCAATCCTCGACGCATTGTGACCGGCAGGCTCCCAGTAGCTATTCCGATCAGGTTTTCCTGAATTATTCGACCCGGATAAAAAATTTCACCACTTTTGGCGATTTCTCGATTTCGGCGATTTCCCCTAGTATAATGCCTTCAGAAGCCCGTAAAAATTCGTCAGATCACGACGAAGCCAATCCTCGACGCATTGTGACCGGCAGGCTCCCAGTAGCTATTCCGATCAGGTTTTCCTGAATTATTCGACCCGGATCCAAAATTTCACCACTTTTGGCGATTTCTCGATTTCGGCGATTTCCCCTAGTATAATGCCTTCAGATGCCCGTAAAAATTCGTCAGATCACGACGAAGCCAATCCTCGACGCATTGTGACCGGTAGGCTCCCAGTAGCTATTCCGATCAGGTTTTCCTGAATTATTCGACCCGGATCCAAAATTTCACCACTTTTGGCGATTTCTCGATTTCGGCGATTTGCCCTAGTATAATGCCTTCAGAAGCCCGTAAAAATTCGTCAGATCACGACGAAGCCAATCCTCCACGCATTGTGACCGGCAGGCTCCCAGTGGCTATTCCGATCAGGTTTTCCTGAATTATTCGACCCGGATCCAAAACTTCACCACTTTTGGCGATTTCTCGATTTCGGCGATTTCCCCTAGTATAATGCCTTCAGAAGCCCGTAAAAATTCGTCAGATCACGACGAAGCCAATCCTCGACGCATTGTGACCGGCAGGCTCCCAGTAGCTATTCCGATCAGGTTTTCCTGAATTATTCGACCCGGATCCAAAACTTCACCACTTTTGGCGATTTCTCGATTTCGGCGATTTCCCCTAGTATAATGCCTTCAGAAGCCCGTAAAAATTCGTCAGATCACGACGAAGCCAATCCTCGACGCATTGTGACCGGCAGGCTCCCAGTAGCTATTCCGATAAGGTTTTCCTGAATTATTCGACCCGGATCCAAAATTTCACCACTTTTGGCGATTTCTCGATTTCGGCGATTTCCCCTAGTATAATACCTTCAGAAGCCCGTAAAAATTCGTCAGATCACGACGAAGAGCCAATCCTCGACGCATTGTGACCGGCAGGCTCCCAGTAGCTATTCCGATCAGGTTTTCCTGAATTATTCGACCCGGATCAAAAATTTTACCACTTTTGGCGATTTCTCGATTTCGGCGATTTCCCCTAGTATAATGCCTTCAGAAGCCTGTAAAAATTCGTCAGATCACGACGAAGCCAATCCTCGACGCATTGTGACCGGCAGGCTCCCAGTAGCTATTCCGATCAGGTTTTCCTGAATTATTCGACCCGGATCCAAAATTTCACCACTTTTGGCGATTTCTCGATTTCGGCGATTTCCCCTAGTATAATGCCTTCAGAAGCCCATAAAACTTCGTCAGATCACGACGAAGCCAATCCTCGACGCATTGTGACCGGCAGGCTCCCAGTAGCTATTCCGATCAGGTTTTCCTGAATTATTCGACCCGGATCAAAAATTTCACCACTTTTGACGATTTCTCGATTTCGGCGATTTCCCCTAGTATAATGCCTTCAGAAGCCCGTAAAAATTCGTCAGATCACGACGAAGCCAATCCTCGACGCATTGTGACCGGCAGGCTCCCAGTAGCTATTCCGATCAGGTTTTCCTGAATTATTCGACCCGGATCCAAAATTTCACCACTTTTGGCGATTTCTCGATTTCGGCGATTTCCCCTAGTATAATGCCTTCAGAAGCCCGTAAAAATTCGTCAGATCACGACGAAGCCAATCCTCCACGCATTGTGACCGGCAGGCTCCCAGTAGCTATTCCGATCAGGTTTTCCTTAATTATTCGACCCGGATCAAAAATTTCACCACTTTTGGCGATTTCTCGATTTCGGCGATTTCCCCTAGTTTAATGCCTTCGGAAGCCCGTAAAAATTCGTCAGATCACGACGAAGCCAATCCTCGACGGATTGTGACCGGCAGGCTCCCAGTAGCTATTCCGATCAGGTTTTCCTGAATTATTCGACCCGGATCCAAAACTTCAACACTTTTGGCGATTTCTCGATTTCGGCGATTTCCCCTAGTATAATGCCTTCAGAAGCCCGTAAAAATTCGTCAGATCACGACGAAGCCAATCCTCGACGCATTGTGACCGGCAGGCTCCCAGTAGCTATTTCGATCAGGTTTTCCTGAATTATTCGACCCGGATCAAAAATTTCACCACTTTTGGCGATTTCTCGATTTCGGCGATTTCCCCTAGTATAATGCGTTCAGATGCCCGTAAAAATTCGTCAGATCACGACGAAGCCAATCCTCGACGTATTGTGACCGGCAGGCTCCCAGTAGCTATTCCGATCAGGTTTTCCTGAATTATTCGACCCGGATCCAAAACTTCACCACTTTTGGCGATTTCTCGATTTCGGCGATTTCCCCTAGTATAATGCCTTCAGAAGCCCGTAAAAATTCGTCAGATCACGACGAAGCCAATCTTCGACGCATTGTGACCGGCAGGCTCCCAGTAGCTATTCCGATCAGGTTTTCCTGAATTATTCGACCCGGATCCATCATTTCACCACTTTTGGCGATTTCTCGATTTCGGCGATTTCCCCTAGTATAATGCCTTCAGAAGCCCGTAAAAATTCGTCAGATCACGACGAAGCCAATCCTCGACGCATTGTGACCGGCAGGCTCCCAGTAGCTATTCCGATCAGGTTTTCCTGAATTATTCGACCCGGATCAAAAATTTCACCACTTTTGGCGATTTCTCGATTTCGGCGATTTCCCCTAGTATAATGCCTTCAGAAGCCCGTAAAAATTCGTCAGATCACGACGAAGCCAATCCTCGACGCATTGTGACCGGCAGGCTCCCAGTAGCTATTCCGATCAGGTTTTCCTGAATTATTCGACCCGGATCCAAAATTTCACCACTTTTTCGGCGATTTCTCGATTTCGGCGATTTCCCCTAGTATAATGCCTTCAGAAGCCCGTAAAAATTCGTCAGATCACGACGAAGCCAATCCTCGACGCATTGTGACCGGCAGGCTTCCAGTAGCTATTCCGATCAGGTTTTCCTGAATTATTCGACCCGGATCCAAAATTTCACCACTTTTGGCGATTTCTCGATTTCGGCGATTTCCCCTAGTATAATGCCTTCAGAAGCCCGTAAAAATTCGTCAGATCACGACGAAGCCAATCCTCGACGCATTGTGACCGGCAGGCTCCCAGTAGCTATTCCGATCAGGTTTTCCTGAATTATTCGACCCGGATCCAAAATTTCACCACTTTCGGCGATTTCTCGATTTCGGCGATTTCCCCTGGTATAATGCCTTCAGAAGCCCGTAAAAATTCGTCAGATCACGACGAAGCCAATCCTCGACGCATTGTGACCGGCAGGCTCCCAGTAGCTATTCCGATCAGGTTTTCCTGAATTATTCGACCCGGATCCAAAATTTCACCACTTTTGGCGATTTCTCGATTTCGGCGATTTCCCCTGGTATAATGCCTTCAGAAGCCCGTAAAAATTCGTCAGATCACGACGAAGCCAATCCTCGACGCATTGTGACCGGCAGGCTCCCAGTAGCTATTCCGATCAGGTTTTCCTGAATTATTCGACCCGGATCCAAAATTTCACCACTTTTGGCGATTTCTCGATTTCGGCGATTTCCCCTGGTATAATGCCTTCAGAAGCCCGTAAAAATTCGTCAGATCACGACGAAGCCAATCCTCGACGCATTGTGACCGGCAGGCTCCCAGTAGCTATTCCGATCAGGTTTTCCTGAATTATTCGACCCGGATCCAAAATTTCACCACTTTTGGCGATTTCTCGATTTCGGCGATTTCCGCTGGTATAATGCCTTCAGAAGCCCGTAAAAATTCGTCAGATCACGACGAAGCCAATCCTCGACGCATTGTGACCGGCAGGCTCCCAGTAGCTATTCCGATCAGGTTTTCCTGAATTATTCGACCCGGATCCAAAATTTCACCACTTTTGGCGATTTCTCGATTTCGGCGATTTCCCCTGGTATAATGCCTTCAGAAGCCCGTAAAAATTCGTCAGATCACGACGAAGCCAATCCTCGACGCATTGTGACCGGCAGGCTCCCAGTAGCTATTCCGATCAGGTTTTCCTGAATTATTCGACCCGGATCCAAAATTTCACCACTTTTGGCGATTTCTCGATTTCGGCGATTTCCCCTGGTATAATGCCTTCAGAAGCCCGTAAAAATTCGTCAGATCACGACGAAGCCAATCCTCGACGCATTGTGACCGGCAGGCTCCCAGTAGCTATTCCGATCAGGTTTTCCTGAATTATTCGACCCGGATCCAAAATTTCACCACTTTTGGCGATTTCTCGATTTCGGCGATTTCCCCTAGTATAATGCCTTCAGAAGCCCGTAAAAATTCGTCAGATCACGACGAAGCCAATCCTCGACGCATTGTGACCGGCAGGCTCCCAGTAGCTATTCCGATCAGGTTTTCCTGAATTATTCGACCCGGATCCAAAATTTCACCACTTTTGGCGATTTCTCGATTTCGGCGATTTCCCCTAGTATAATGCCTTCAGAAGCCCGTAAAAATTCGTCAGATCACGACGAAGCCAATCCTCGACGCATTGTGACCGGCAGGCTCCCAGTAGCTATTCCGATCAGGTTTTCCTGAATTATTCGACCCGGATCCAAAATTTCACCACTTTTGGCGATTTCTCGATTTCGGCGATTTCCCCTAGTATAATGCCTTCAGAAGCCCGTAAAAATTCGTCAGATCACGACGAAGCCAATCCTCGACGCATTGTGACCGGCAGGCTCCCAGTAGCTATTCCGATCAGGTTTTCCTGAATTATTCGACCCGGATCCAAAATTTCACCACTTTTGGCGATTTCTCGATTTCGGCGATTTCCCCTAGTATAATGCCTTCAGAAGCCCGTAAAAATTCGTCAGATCACGACGAAGCCAATCCTCGACGCATTGTGACCGGCAGGCTCCCAGTAGCTATTCCGATCAGGTTTTCCTGAATTATTCGACCCGGATCCAAAATTTCACCACTTTTGGCGATTTCTCGATTTCGGCGATTTCCCCTAGTATAATGCCTTCAGAAGCCCGTAAAAATTCGTCAGATCACGACGAAGCCAATCCTCGACGCATTGTGACCGGCAGGCTCCCAGTAGCTATTCCGATCAGGTTTTCCTGAATTATTCGACCCGGATCCAAAATTTCACCACTTTTGGCGATTTCTCGATTTCGGCGATTTCCCCTAGTATAATGCCTTCAGAAGCCCGTAAAAATTCGTCAGATCACGACGAAGCCAATCCTCGACGCATTGTGACCGGCAGGCTCCCAGTAGCTATTCCGATCAGGTTTTCCTGAATTATTCGACCCGGATCCAAAATTTCACCACTTTTGGCGATTTCTCGATTTCGGCGATTTCCCCTAGTATAATGCCTTCAGAAGCCCGTAAAAATTCGTCAGATCACGACGAAGCCAATCCTCGACGCATTGTGACCGGCAGGCTCCCAGTAGCTATTCCGATCAGGTTTTCCTGAATTATTCGACCCGGATCCAAAATTTCACCACTTTTGGCGATTTCTCGATTTCGGCGATTTCCCCTAGTATAATGCCTTCAGAAGCCCGTAAAAATTCGTCAGATCACGACGAAGCCAATCCTCGACGCATTGTGACCGGCAGGCTCCCAGTAGCTATTCCGATCAGGTTTTCCTGAATTATTCGACCCGGATCCAAAATTTCACCACTTTTGGCGATTTCTCGATTTCGGCGATTTCCCCTAGTATAATGCCTTCAGAAGCCCGTAAAAATTCGTCAGATCACGACGAAGCCAATCCTCGACGCATTGTGACCGGCAGGCTCCCAGTAGCTATTCCGATCAGGTTTTCCTGAATTATTCGACCCGGATCCAAAATTTCACCACTTTTGGCGATTTCTCGATTTCGGCGATTTCCCCTAGTATAATGCCTTCAGAAGCCCGTAAAAACTCGTCAGATCACGACGAAGCCAATCCTCGACGCATTGTGACCGGCAGGCTCCCAGTAGCTATTCCGATCAGGTTTTCCTGAATTATTCGACCCGGATCCAAAATTTCACCACTTTTGGCGATTTCTCGATTTCGGCGATTTCCCCTAGTATAATGCCTTCAGAAGCCCGTAAAAACTCGTCAGATCACGACGAAGCCATCCTCGACGCATTGTGACCGGCAGGCTCCCAGTAGCTATTCCGATCAGGTTTTCCTGAATTATTCGACCCGGATCCAAAATTTCACCACTTTTGGCGATTTCTCGATTTCGGCGATTTCCCCTAGTATAATGCCTTCAGAAGCCCGTAAAAACTCGTCAGATCACGACGAAGCCAATCCTCGACGCATTGTGACCGGCAGGCTCCCAGTAGCTATTCCGATCAGGTTTTCCTGAATTATTCGACCCGGATCCAAAATTTCACCACTTTTGGCGATTTCTCGATTTCGGCGATTTCCCCTAGTATAATGCCTTCAGAAGCCCGTAAAAACTCGTCAGATCACGACGAAGCCAATCCTCGACGCATTGTGACCGGCAGGCTCCCAGTAGCTATTCCGATCAGGTTTTCCTGAATTATTCGACCCGGATCCAAAATTTCACCACTTTTGGCGATTTCTCGATTTCGGCGATTTCCCCTAGTATAATGCCTTCAGAAGCCCGTAAAAACTCGTCAGATCACGACGAAGCCAATCCTCGACGCATTGTGACCGGCAGGCTCCCAGTAGCTATTCCGATCAGGTTTTCCTGAATTATTCGACCCGGATCCAAAATTTCACCACTTTTGGCGATTTCTCGATTTCGGCGATTTCCCCTAGTATAATGCCTTCAGAAGCCCGTAAAAATTCGTCAGATCACGACGAAGCCAATCCTCGACGCATTGTGACCGGCAGGCTCCCAGTAGCTATTCCGATCAGGTTTTCCTGAATTATTCGACCCGGATCCAAAATTTCACCACTTTTGGCGATTTCTCGATTTCGGCGATTTCCCCTAGTATAATGCCTTCAGAAGCCCGTAAAAATTCGTCAGATCACGACGAAGCCAATCCTCGACGCATTGTGACCGGCAGGCTCCCAGTAGCTATTCCGATCAGGTTTTCCTGAATTATTCGACCCGGATCCAAAATTTCACCACTTTTGGCGATTTCTCGATTTCGGCGATTTCCCCTAGTATAATGCCTTCAGAAGCCCGTAAAAATTCGTCAGATCACGACGAAGCCAATCCTCGACGCATTGTGACCGGCAGGCTCCCAGTAGCTATTCCGATCAGGTTTTCCTGAATTATTCGACCCGGATCCAAAATTTCACCACTTTTGGCGATTTCTCGATTTCGGCGATTTCCCCTAGTATAATGCCTTCAGAAGCCCGTAAAAATTCGTCAGATCACGACGAAGCCAATCCTCGACGCATTGTGCCGGCAGGCTCCCAGTAGCTATTCCGATCAGGTTTTCCTGAATTATTCGACCCGGATCCAAAATTTCACCACTTTTGGCGATTTCTCGATTTCGGCGATTTCCCCTAGTATAATGCCTTCAGAAGCCCGTAAAAATTCGTCAGATCACGACGAAGCCAATCCTCGACGCATTGTGACCGGCAGGCTCCCAGTAGCTATTCCGATCAGGTTTTCCTGAATTATTCGACCCGGATCCAAAATTTCACCACTTTTGGCGATTTCTCGATTTCGGCGATTTCCCCTAGTATAATGCCTTCAGAAGCCCGTAAAAATTCGTCAGATCACGACGAAGCCAATCCTCGACGCATTGTGACCGGCAGGCTCCCAGTAGCTATTCCGATCAGGTTTTCCTGAATTATTCGACCCGGATCCAAAATTTCACCACTTTTGGCGATTTCTCGATTTCGGCGATTTCCCCTAGTATAATGCCTTCAGAAGCCCGTAAAAATTCGTCAGATCACGACGAAGCCAATCCTCGACGCATTGTGACCGGCAGGCTCCCAGTAGCTATTCCGATCAGGTTTTCCTGAATTATTCGACCCGGATCCAAAATTTCACCACTTTTGGCGATTTCTCGATTTCGGCGATTTCCCCTAGTATAATGCCTTCAGAAGCCCGTAAAAACTCGTCAGATCACGACGAAGCCAATCCTCGACGCATTGTGACCGGCAGGCTCCCAGTAGCTATTCCGATCAGGTTTTCCTGAATTATTCGACCCGGATCCAAAATTTCACCACTTTTGGCGATTTCTCGATTTCGGCGATTTCCCCTAGTATAATGCCTTCAGAAGCCCGTAAAAACTCGTCAGATCACGACGAAGCCAATCCTCGACGCATTGTGACCGGCAGGCTCCCAGTAGCTATTCCGATCAGGTTTTCCTGAATTATTCGACCCGGATCCAAAATTTCACCACTTTTGGCGATTTCTCGATTTCGGCGATTTCCCCTAGTATAATGCCTTCAGAAGCCCGTAAAAACTCGTCAGATCACGACGAAGCCAATCCTCGACGCATTGTGACCGGCAGGCTCCCAGTAGCTATTCCGATCAGGTTTTCCTGAATTATTCGACCCGGATCCAAAATTTCACCACTTTTGGCGATTTCTCGATTTCGGCGATTTCCCCTAGTATAATGCCTTCAGAAGCCCGTAAAAACTCGTCAGATCACGACGAAGCCAATCCTCGACGCATTGTGACCGGCAGGCTCCCAGTAGCTATTCCGATCAGGTTTTCCTGAATTATTCGACCCGGATCCAAAATTTCACCACTTTTGGCGATTTCTCGATTTCGGCGATTTCCCCTAGTATAATGCCTTCAGAAGCCCGTAAAAACTCGTCAGATCACGACGAAGCCAATCCTCGACGCATTGTGACCGGCAGGCTCCCAGTAGCTATTCCGATCAGGTTTTCCTGAATTATTCGACCCGGATCCAAAATTTCACCACTTTTGGCGATTTCTCGATTTCGGCGATTTCCCCTAGTATAATGCCTTCAGAAGCCCGTAAAAATTCGTCAGATCACGACGAAGCCAATCCTCGACGCATTGTGACCGGCAGGCTCCCAGTAGCTATTCCGATCAGGTTTTCCTGAATTATTCGACCCGGATCCAAAATTTCACCACTTTTGGCGATTTCTCGATTTCGGCGATTTCCCCTAGTATAATGCCTTCAGAAGCCCGTAAAAATTCGTCAGATCACGACGAAGCCAATCCTCGACGCATTGTGACCGGCAGGCTCCCAGTAGCTATTCCGATCAGGTTTTCCTGAATTATTCGACCCGGATCCAAAATTTCACCACTTTTGGCGATTTCTCGATTTCGGCGATTTCCCCTAGTATAATGCCTTCAGAAGCCCGTAAAAATTCGTCAGATCACGACGAAGCCAATCCTCGACGCATTGTGACCGGCAGGCTCCCAGTAGCTATTCCGATCAGGTTTTCCTGAATTATTCGACCCGGATCCAAAATTTCACCACTTTTGGCGATTTCTCGATTTCGGCGATTTCCCCTAGTATAATGCCTTCAGAAGCCCGTAAAAATTCGTCAGATCACGACGAAGCCAATCCTCGACGCATTGTGACCGGCAGGCTCCCAGTAGCTATTCCGATCAGGTTTTCCTGAATTATTCGACCCGGATCCAAAATTTCACCACTTTTGGCGATTTCTCGATTTCGGCGATTTCCCCTAGTATAATGCCTTCAGAAGCCCGTAAAAATTCGTCAGATCACGACGAAGCCAATCCTCGACGCATTGTGACCGGCAGGCTCCCAGTAGCTATTCCGATCAGGTTTTCCTGAATTATTCGACCCGGATCCAAAATTTCACCACTTTTGGCGATTTCTCGATTTCGGCGATTTCCCCTAGTATAATGCCTTCAGAAGCCCGTAAAAATTCGTCAGATCACGACGAAGCCAATCCTCGACGCATTGTGACCGGCAGGCTCCCAGTAGCTATTCCGATCAGGTTTTCCTGAATTATTCGACCCGGATCCAAAATTTCACCACTTTTGGCGATTTCTCGATTTCGGCGATTTCCCCTAGTATAATGCCTTCAGAAGCCCGTAAAAATTCGTCAGATCACGACGAAGCCAATCCTCGACGCATTGTGACCGGCAGGCTCCCAGTAGCTATTCCGATCAGGTTTTCCTGAATTATTCGACCCGGATCCAAAATTTCACCACTTTTGGCGATTTCTCGATTTCGGCGATTTCCCCTAGTATAATGCCTTCAGAAGCCCGTAAAAATTCGTCAGATCACGACGAAGCCAATCCTCGACGCATTGTGACCGGCAGGCTCCCAGTAGCTATTCCGATCAGGTTTTCCTGAATTATTCGACCCGGATCCAAAATTTCACCACTTTTGGCGATTTCTCGATTTCGGCGATTTCCCCTAGTATAATGCCTTCAGAAGCCCGTAAAAATTCGTCAGATCACGACGAAGCCAATCCTCGACGCATTGTGACCGGCAGGCTCCCAGTAGCTATTCCGATCAGGTTTTCCTGAATTATTCGACCCGGATCCAAAATTTCACCACTTTTGGCGATTTCTCGATTTCGGCGATTTCCCCTAGTATAATGCCTTCAGAAGCCCGTAAAAATTCGTCAGATCACGACGAAGCCAATCCTCGACGCATTGTGACCGGCAGGCTCCCAGTAGCTATTCCGATCAGGTTTTCCTGAATTATTCGACCCGGATCCAAAATTTCACCACTTTTGGCGATTTCTCGATTTCGGCGATTTCCCCTAGTATAATGCCTTCAGAAGCCCGTAAAAATTCGTCAGATCACGACGAAGCCAATCCTCGACGCATTGTGACCGGCAGGCTCCCAGTAGCTATTCCGATCAGGTTTTCCTGAATTATTCGACCCGGATCCAAAATTTCACCACTTTTGGCGATTTCTCGATTTCGGCGATTTCCCCTAGTATAATGCCTTCAGAAGCCCGTAAAAATTCGTCAGATCACGACGAAGCCAATCCTCGACGCATTGTGACCGGCAGGCTCCCAGTAGCTATTCCGATCAGGTTTTCCTGAATTATTCGACCCGGATCCAAAATTTCACCACTTTTGGCGATTTCTCGATTTCGGCGATTTCCCCTAGTATAATGCCTTCAGAAGCCCGTAAAAATTCGTCAGATCACGACGAAGCCAATCCTCGACGCATTGTGACCGGCAGGCTCCCAGTAGCTATTCCGATCAGGTTTTCCTGAATTATTCGACCCGGATCCAAAATTTCACCACTTTTGGCGATTTCTCGATTTCGGCGATTTCCCCTAGTATAATGCCTTCAGAAGCCCGTAAAAATTCGTCAGATCACGACGAAGCCAATCCTCGACGCATTGTGACCGGCAGGCTCCCAGTAGCTATTCCGATCAGGTTTTCCTGAATTATTCGACCCGGATCCAAAATTTCACCACTTTTGGCGATTTCTCGATTTCGGCGATTTCCCCTAGTATAATGCCTTCAGAAGCCCGTAAAAATTCGTCAGATCACGACGAAGCCAATCCTCGACGCATTGTGACCGGCAGGCTCCCAGTAGCTATTCCGATCAGGTTTTCCTGAATTATTCGACCCGGATCCAAAATTTCACCACTTTTGGCGATTTCTCGATTTCGGCGATTTCCCCTAGTATAATGCCTTCAGAAGCCCGTAAAAATTCGTCAGATCACGACGAAGCCAATCCTCGACGCATTGTGACCGGCAGGCTCCCAGTAGCTATTCCGATCAGGTTTTCCTGAATTATTCGACCCGGATCCAAAATTTCACCACTTTTGGCGATTTCTCGATTTCGGCGATTTCCCCTAGTATAATGCCTTCAGAAGCCCGTAAAAATTCGTCAGATCACGACGAAGCCAATCCTCGACGCATTGTGACCGGCAGGCTCCCAGTAGCTATTCCGATCAGGTTTTCCTGAATTATTCGACCCGGATCCAAAATTTCACCACTTTTGGCGATTTCTCGATTTCGGCGATTTCCCCTAGTATAATGCCTTCAGAAGCCCGTAAAAATTCGTCAGATCACGACGAAGCCAATCCTCGACGCATTGTGACCGGCAGGCTCCCAGTAGCTATTCCGATCAGGTTTTCCTGAATTATTCGACCCGGATCCAAAATTTCACCACTTTTGGCGATTTCTCGATTTCGGCGATTTCCCCTAGTATAATGCCTTCAGAAGCCCGTAAAAATTCGTCAGATCACGACGAAGCCAATCCTCGACGCATTGTGACCGGCAGGCTCCCAGTAGCTATTCCGATCAGGTTTTCCTGAATTATTCGACCCGGATCCAAAATTTCACCACTTTTGGCGATTTCTCGATTTCGGCGATTTCCCCTAGTATAATGCCTTCAGAAGCCCGTAAAAATTCGTCAGATCACGACGAAGCCAATCCTCGACGCATTGTGACCGGCAGGCTCCCAGTAGCTATTCCGATCAGGTTTTCCTGAATTATTCGACCCGGATCCAAAATTTCACCACTTTTGGCGATTTCTCGATTTCGGCGATTTCCCCTAGTATAATGCCTTCAGAAGCCCGTAAAAATTCGTCAGATCACGACGAAGCCAATCCTCGACGCATTGTGACCGGCAGGCTCCCAGTAGCTATTCCGATCAGGTTTTCCTGAATTATTCGACCCGGATCCAAAATTTCACCACTTTTGGCGATTTCTCGATTTCGGCGATTTCCCCTAGTATAATGCCTTCAGAAGCCCGTAAAAATTCGTCAGATCACGACGAAGCCAATCCTCGACGCATTGTGACCGGCAGGCTCCCAGTAGCTATTCCGATCAGGTTTTCCTGAATTATTCGACCCGGATCCAAAATTTCACCACTTTTGGCGATTTCTCGATTTCGGCGATTTCCCCTAGTATAATGCCTTCAGAAGCCCGTAAAAATTCGTCAGATCACGACGAAGCCAATCCTCGACGCATTGTGACCGGCAGGCTCCCAGTAGCTATTCCGATCAGGTTTTCCTGAATTATTCGACCCGGATCCAAAATTTCACCACTTTTGGCGATTTCTCGATTTCGGCGATTTCCCCTAGTATAATGCCTTCAGAAGCCCGTAAAAATTCGTCAGATCACGACGAAGCCAATCCTCGACGCATTGTGACCGGCAGGCTCCCAGTAGCTATTCCGATCAGGTTTTCCTGAATTATTCGACCCGGATCCAAAATTTCACCACTTTTGGCGATTTCTCGATTTCGGCGATTTCCCCTAGTATAATGCCTTCAGAAGCCCGTAAAAATTCGTCAGATCACGACGAAGCCAATCCTCGACGCATTGTGACCGGCAGGCTCCCAGTAGCTATTCCGATCAGGTTTTCCTGAATTATTCGACCCGGATCCAAAATTTCACCACTTTTGGCGATTTCTCGATTTCGGCGATTTCCCCTAGTATAATGCCTTCAGAAGCCCGTAAAAATTCGTCAGATCACGACGAAGCCAATCCTCGACGCATTGTGACCGGCAGGCTCCCAGTAGCTATTCCGATCAGGTTTTCCTGAATTATTCGACCCGGATCCAAAATTTCACCACTTTTGGCGATTTCTCGATTTCGGCGATTTCCCCTAGTATAATGCCTTCAGAAGCCCGTAAAAATTCGTCAGATCACGACGAAGCCAATCCTCGACGCATTGTGACCGGCAGGCTCCCAGTAGCTATTCCGATCAGGTTTTCCTGAATTATTCGACCCGGATCCAAAATTTCACCACTTTTGGCGATTTCTCGATTTCGGCGATTTCCCCTAGTATAATGCCTTCAGAAGCCCGTAAAAATTCGTCAGATCACGACGAAGCCAATCCTCGACGCATTGTGACCGGCAGGCTCCCAGTAGCTATTCCGATCAGGTTTTCCTGAATTATTCGACCCGGATCCAAAATTTCACCACTTTTGGCGATTTCTCGATTTCGGCGATTTCCCCTAGTATAATGCCTTCAGAAGCCCGTAAAAATTCGTCAGATCACGACGAAGCCAATCCTCGACGCATTGTGACCGGCAGGCTCCCAGTAGCTATTCCGATCAGGTTTTCCTGAATTATTCGACCCGGATCCAAAATTTCACCACTTTTGGCGATTTCTCGATTTCGGCGATTTCCCCTAGTATAATGCCTTCAGAAGCCCGTAAAAATTCGTCAGATCACGACGAAGCCAATCCTCGACGCATTGTGACCGGCAGGCTCCCAGTAGCTATTCCGATCAGGTTTTCCTGAATTATTCGACCCGGATCCAAAATTTCACCACTTTTGGCGATTTCTCGATTTCGGCGATTTCCCCTAGTATAATGCCTTCAGAAGCCCGTAAAAATTCGTCAGATCACGACGAAGCCAATCCTCGACGCATTGTGACCGGCAGGCTCCCAGTAGCTATTCCGATCAGGTTTTCCTGAATTATTCGACCCGGATCCAAAATTTCACCACTTTTGGCGATTTCTCGATTTCGGCGATTTCCCCTAGTATAATGCCTTCAGAAGCCCGTAAAAATTCGTCAGATCACGACGAAGCCAATCCTCGACGCATTGTGACCGGCAGGCTCCCAGTAGCTATTCCGATCAGGTTTTCCTGAATTATTCGACCCGGATCCAAAATTTCACCACTTTTGGCGATTTCTCGATTTCGGCGATTTCCCCTAGTATAATGCCTTCAGAAGCCCGTAAAAATTCGTCAGATCACGACGAAGCCAATCCTCGACGCATTGTGACCGGCAGGCTCCCAGTAGCTATTCCGATCAGGTTTTCCTGAATTATTCGACCCGGATCCAAAATTTCACCACTTTTGGCGATTTCTCGATTTCGGCGATTTCCCCTAGTATAATGCCTTCAGAAGCCCGTAAAAATTCGTCAGATCACGACGAAGCCAATCCTCGACGCATTGTGACCGGCAGGCTCCCAGTAGCTATTCCGATCAGGTTTTCCTGAATTATTCGACCCGGATCCAAAATTTCACCACTTTTGGCGATTTCTCGATTTCGGCGATTTCCCCTAGTATAATGCCTTCAGAAGCCCGTAAAAATTCGTCAGATCACGACGAAGCCAATCCTCGACGCATTGTGACCGGCAGGCTCCCAGTAGCTATTCCGATCAGGTTTTCCTGAATTATTCGACCCGGATCCAAAATTTCACCACTTTTGGCGATTTCTCGATTTCGGCGATTTCCCCTAGTATAATGCCTTCAGAAGCCCGTAAAAATTCGTCAGATCACGACGAAGCCAATCCTCGACGCATTGTGACCGGCAGGCTCCCAGTAGCTATTCCGATCAGGTTTTCCTGAATTATTCGACCCGGATCCAAAATTTCACCACTTTTGGCGATTTCTCGATTTCGGCGATTTCCCCTAGTATAATGCCTTCAGAAGCCCGTAAAAATTCGTCAGATCACGACGAAGCCAATCCTCGACGCATTGTGACCGGCAGGCTCCCAGTAGCTATTCCGATCAGGTTTTCCTGAATTATTCGACCCGGATCCAAAATTTCACCACTTTTGGCGATTTCTCGATTTCGGCGATTTCCCCTAGTATAATGCCTTCAGAAGCCCGTAAAAATTCGTCAGATCACGACGAAGCCAATCCTCGACGCATTGTGACCGGCAGGCTCCCAGTAGCTATTCCGATCAGGTTTTCCTGAATTATTCGACCCGGATCCAAAATTTCACCACTTTTGGCGATTTCTCGATTTCGGCGATTTCCCCTAGTATAATGCCTTCAGAAGCCCGTAAAAATTCGTCAGATCACGACGAAGCCAATCCTCGACGCATTGTGACCGGCAGGCTCCCAGTAGCTATTCCGATCAGGTTTTCCTGAATTATTCGACCCGGATCCAAAATTTCACCACTTTTGGCGATTTCTCGATTTCGGCGATTTCCCCTAGTATAATGCCTTCAGAAGCCCGTAAAAATTCGTCAGATCACGACGAAGCCAATCCTCGACGCATTGTGACCGGCAGGCTCCCAGTAGCTATTCCGATCAGGTTTTCCTGAATTATTCGACCCGGATCCAAAATTTCACCACTTTTGGCGATTTCTCGATTTCGGCGATTTCCCCTAGTATAATGCCTTCAGAAGCCCGTAAAAATTCGTCAGATCACGACGAAGCCAATCCTCGACGCATTGTGACCGGCAGGCTCCCAGTAGCTATTCCGATCAGGTTTTTCCTGAATTATTCGACCCGGATCCAAAAATTTCACCACTTTTGGCGATTTCTCGATTTCGGCGATTTCCCCTAGTATAATGCCTTCAGAAGCCCGTAAAAATTCGTCAGATCACGACGAAGCCAATCCTCGACGCATTGTGACCGGCAGGCTCCCAGTAGCTATTCCGATCAGGTTTTCCTGAATTATTCGACCCGGATCCAAAATTTCACCACTTTTGGCGATTTCTCGATTTCGGCGATTTCCCCTAGTATAATGCCTTCAGAAGCCCGTAAAAATTCGTCAGATCACGACGAAGCCAATCCTCGACGCATTGTGACCGGCAGGCTCCCAGTAGCTATTCCGATCAGGTTTTTCCTGAATTATTCGACCCGGATCCAAAATTTCACCACTTTTGGCGATTTCTCGATTTCGGCGATTTCCCCCTAGTATAATGCCTTCAGAAGCCCGTAAAAATTCGTCAGATCACGACGAAGCCAATCCTCGACGCATTGTGACCGGCAGGCTCCCAGTAGCTATTCCGATCAGGTTTTCCTGAATTATTCGACCCCGGATCCAAAATTTCACCACTTTTGGCGATTTCTCGATTTCGGCGATTTCCCCTAGTATAATGCCTTCAGAAGCCCGTAAAAATTCGTCAGATCACGACGAAGCCAATCCTCGACGCATTGTGACCGGCAGGCTCCCAGTAGCTATTCCGATCAGGTTTTCCTGAATTATTCGACCCGGATCCAAAATTTCACCACTTTTGGCGATTTCTCGATTTTCGGCGATTTCCCCTAGTATAATGCCTTCAGAAGCCCGTAAAAATTCGTCAGATCACGACGAAGCCAATCCTCGACGCATTGTGACCGGCAGGCTCCCAGTAGCTATTCCGATCAGGTTTTCCTGAATTATTCGACCCGGATCCAAAATTTCACCCACTTTTGGCGATTTCTCGATTTCGGCGATTTCCCCTAGTATAATGCCTTCAGAAGCCCGTAAAAATTCGTCAGATCACGACGAAGCCAATCCTCGACGCATTGTGACCGGCAGGCTCCCAGTAGCTATTCCGATCAGGTTTTCCTGAATTATTCGACCCGGATCCAAAATTTCACCACTTTTGGCGATTTCTCGATTTCGGCGATTTCCCCTAGTATAATGCCTTCAGAAGCCCGTAAAAAATTCGTCAGATCACGACGAAGCCAATCCTCGACGCATTGTGACCGGCAGGCTCCCAGTAGCTATTCCGATCAGGTTTTCCTGAATTATTCGACCCGGATCCAAAATTTCACCACTTTTGGCGATTTCTCGATTTCGGCGATTTCCCCGTAGTATAATGCCTTCAGAAGCCCGTAAAAATTCGTCAGATCACGACGAAGCCAATCCTCGACGCATTGTGACCGGCAGGCTCCCAGTAGCTATTCCGATCAGGTTTTCCTGAATTATTCGGACCCGGATCCAAAATTTCACCACTTTTGGCGATTTCTCGATTTCGGCGATTTCCCCTAGTATAATGCCTTCAGAAGCCCGTAAAAATTCGTCAGATCACGACGAAGCCAATCCTCGACGCATTGTGACCGGCAGGCTCCCAGTAGCTATTCCGATCAGGTTTTCCTGAATTATTCGACCCGGATCCAAAATTTCACCACTTTTGGCGATTTCTCGATTTCGGCGATTTCCCCTAGTATAATGCCTTCAGAAGCCCGTAAAAATTCGTCAGATCACGACGAAGCCAATCCTCGACGCATTGTGACCGGCAGGCTCCCAGTAGCTATTCCGATCAGGTTTTCCTGAATTATTCGACCCGGATCCAAAATTTCACCACTTTTGGCGATTTCTCGATTTCGGCGATTTCCCCTAGTATAATGCCTTCAGAAGCCCGTAAAAATTCGTCAGATCACGACGAAGCCAATCCTCGACGCATTGTGACCGGCAGGCTCCCAGTAGCTATTCCGATCAGGTTTTCCTGAATTATTCGACCCGGATCCAAAATTTCACCACTTTTGGCGATTTCTCGATTTCGGCGATTTCCCCCTAGTATAATGCCTTCAGAAGCCCGTAAAAATTCGTCAGATCACGACGAAGCCAATCCTCGACGCATTGTGACCCGGCAGGCTCCCAGTAGCTATTCCGATCAGGTTTTCCTGAATTATTCGACCCGGATCCAAAATTTCACCACTTTTGGCGATTTCTCGATTTCGGCGATTTCCCCTAGTATAATGCCTTCAGAAGCCCGTAAAAATTCGTCAGATCACGACGAAGCCAATCCTCGACGCATTGTGACCGGGCAGGCTCCCAGTAGCTATTCCGATCAGGTTTTCCTGAATTATTCGACCCGGATCCAAAATTTCACCACTTTTGGCGATTTCTCGATTTCGGCGATTTTCCCCCTAGTATAATGCCTTCAGAAAGCCCGTAAAAATTCGTCAGATCACGACGAAGCCAATCCTCGACGCATTGTGACCGGCAGGCTCCCAGTAGCTATTCCGATCAGGTTTTCCTGAATTATTCGACCCGGATCCAAAATTTCACCACTTTTGGCGATTTCTCGATTTCGGCGATTTCCCCTAGTATAATTGCCTTCAGAAGCCCGTAAAAATTCGTCAGATCACGACGAAGCCAATCCTCGACGCATTGTGACCGGCAGGCTCCCAGTAGCTATTCCGATCAGGTTTTCCTGAATTATTCGACCCGGATCCAAAATTTCACCACTTTTGGCGATTTCTCGATTTCGGCGATTTTCCCCTAGTATAATGCCTTCAGAAGCCCGTAAAAATTCGTCAGATCACGACGAAGCCAATCCTCGACGCATTGTGACCGGCAGGCTCCCAGTAGCTATTCCGATCAGGGTTTTCCTGAATTATTCGACCCGGATCCAAAATTTCACCACTTTTGGCGATTTCTCGATTTCGGCGATTTTCCCCTAGTATAATGCCTTCAGAAGCCCGTAAAAATTCGTCAGATCACGACGAAGCCAATCCTCGACGCATTGTGACCGGCAGGCTCCCAGTAGCTATTCCGATCAGGTTTTCCTGAATTATTCGACCCGGATCCAAAATTTCACCACTTTTGGCGATTTCTCGATTTTCGGCGATTTCCCCTAGTATAATGCCTTCAGAAGCCCGTAAAAAATTCGTCAGATCACGACGAAGCCAATCCTCGACGCATTGTGACCGGCAGGCTCCCAGTAGCTATTCCGATCAGGTTTTCCTGAATTATTCGACCCGGATCCAAAATTTCACCACTTTTGGCGATTTCTCGATTTCGGCGATTTTCCCCTAGTATAATGCCTTCAGAAGCCCGTAAAAATTCGTCAGATCACGACGAAGCCAATCCTCGACGCATTGTGACCGGCAGGCTCCCAGTAGCTATTCCGATCAGGTTTTCCTGAATTATTCGACCCGGATCCAAAATTTCACCACTTTTGGCGATTTCTCGATTTCGGCGATTTCCCCTAGTATAATGCCTTCAGAAGCCCGTAAAAATTCGTCAGATCACGACGAAGCCAATCCTCGACGCATTGTGACCGGCAGGCTCCCAGTAGCTATTCCGATCAGGTTTTCCTGAATTATTCGACCCGGATCCAAAATTTTCACCACTTTTGGCGATTTCTCGATTTCGGCGATTTCCCCTAGTATAATGCCTTCAGAAGCCCGTAAAAATTCGTCAGATCACGACGAAGCCAATCCTCGACGCATTGTGACCGGCAGGCTCCCAGTAGCTATTCCGATCAGGTTTTCCTGAATTATTCGACCCGGATCCAAAATTTCACCACTTTTGGCGATTTCTCGATTTCGGCGATTTTCCCCTAGTATAATGCCTTCAGAAGCCCGTAAAAATTCGTCAGATCACGACGAAGCCAATCCTCGACGGCATTGTGACCGGCAGGCTCCCAGTAGCTATTCCCGATCAGGTTTTCCTGAATTATTCGACCCGGATCCAAAATTTCACCACTTTTGGCGATTTCTCGATTTCGGCGATTTCCCCTAGTATAATGCCTTCAGAAGCCCGTAAAAATTCGTCAGATCACGACGAAGCCAATCCTCGACGCATTGTGACCGGCAGGCTCCCAGTAGCTATTCCGATCAGGTTTTTCCTGAATTATTCGACCCGGATCCAAAATTTCACCACTTTTGGCGATTTCTCGATTTCGGCGATTTTCCCCTAGTATAATGCCTTCAGAAGCCCGTAAAAATTCGTCAGATCACGACGAAGCCAATCCTCGACGCATTGTGACCGGCAGGCTCCCAGTAGCCTATTCCGATCAGGTTTTTCCTGAATTATTCGACCCGGATCCAAAATTTCACCACTTTTGGCGATTTCTCGATTTCGGCGATTTCCCCTAGTATAATGCCTTCAGAAGCCCGTAAAAATTCGTCAGATCACGACGAAGCCAATCCTCGACGCATTGTGACCGGCAGGCTCCCAGTAGCTATTCCGATCAGGTTTTTCCTGAATTATTCGACCCGGATCCAAAATTTCACCACTTTTGGCGATTTCTCGATTTCGGCGATTTCCCCTAGTATAATGCCTTCAGAAGCCCGTAAAAATTCGTCAGATCACGACGAAGCCAATCCTCGACGCATTGTGACCGGCAGGCTCCCAGTAGCTATTCCGATCAGGTTTTCCTGAATTATTCGACCCGGATCCAAAATTTCACCACTTTTGGCGATTTCTCGATTTTCGGCGATTTCCCCTAGTATAATGCCTTCAGAAGCCCGTAAAAATTCGTCAGATCACGACGAAGCCAATCCTCGACGCATTGTGACCGGCAGGCTCCCAGTAGCTATTCCGATCAGGTTTTTCCTGAATTATTCGACCCGGATCCAAAATTTCACCACTTTTGGCGATTTCTCGATTTCGGCGATTTCCCCTAGTATAATGCCTTCAGAAGCCCGTAAAAATTCGTCAGATCACGACGAAGCCAATCCTCGACGCATTGTGACCGGCAGGCTCCCAGTAGCTATTCCGATCAGGTTTTCCTGAATTATTCGACCCGGATCCAAAATTTCACCACTTTTGGCGATTTCTCGATTTCGGCGATTTCCCCTAGTATAATGCCTTCAGAAGCCCCGTAAAAATTCGTCAGATCACGACGAAGCCAATCCTCGACGCATTGTGACCGGCAGGCTCCCAGTAGCTATTCCGATCAGGTTTTCCTGAATTATTCGACCCGGATCCAAAATTTCACCACTTTTGGCGATTTCTCGATTTCGGCGATTTCCCCTAGTATAATGCCTTCAGAAGCCCGTAAAAATTCGTCAGATCACGACGAAGCCAATCCTCGACGCATTGTGACCGGCAGGCTCCCAGTAGCTATTCCGATCAGGTTTTCCTGAATTATTCGACCCGGATCCAAAATTTCACCACTTTTGGCGATTTCTCGATTTCGGCGATTTCCCCCTAGTATAATGCCTTCAGAAGCCCGTAAAAATTCGTCAGATCACGACGAAGCCAATCCTCGACGCATTGTGACCGGCAGGCTCCCAGTAGCTATTCCGATCAGGTTTTCCTGAATTATTCGACCCGGATCCAAAATTTCACCACTTTTGGCGATTTCTCGATTTCGGCGATTTCCCCTAGTATAATGCCTTCAGAAGCCCGTAAAAATTCGTCAGATCACGACGAAGCCAATCCTCGACGCATTGTGACCGGCAGGCTCCCAGTAGCTATTCCGATCAGGTTTTCCTGAATTATTCGACCCGGATCCAAAATTTCACCACTTTTGGCGATTTCTCGATTTCGGCGATTTTCCCCTAGTATAATGCCTTCAGAAGCCCGTAAAAATTCGTCAGATCACGACGAAGCCAATCCTCGACGCATTGTGACCGGCAGGCTCCCAGTAGCTATTCCGATCAGGTTTTCCTGAATTATTCGACCCGGATCCAAAATTTCACCACTTTTGGCGATTTCTCGATTTCGGCGATTTCCCCTAGTATAATGCCTTCAGAAGCCCGTAAAAATTCGTCAGATCACGACGAAGCCAATCCTCGACGCATTGTGACCGGCAGGCTCCCAGTAGCTATTCCGATCAGGTTTTCCTGAATTATTCGACCCGGATCCAAAATTTCACCACTTTTGGCGATTTCTCGATTTCGGCGATTTCCCCTAGTATAATGCCTTCAGAAGCCCGTAAAAATTCGTCAGATCACGACGAAGCCAATCCTCGACGCATTGTGACCGGCAGGCTCCCAGTAGCTATTCCGATCAGGTTTTCCTGAATTATTCGACCCGGATCCAAAATTTCACCACTTTTGGCGATTTCTCGATTTCGGCGATTTCCCCTAGTATAATGCCTTCAGAAGCCCGTAAAAATTCGTCAGATCACGACGAAGCCAATCCTCGACGCATTGTGACCGGCAGGCTCCCAGTAGCTATTCCGATCAGGTTTTCCTGAATTATTCGACCCGGATCCAAAATTTCACCACTTTTGGCGATTTCTCGATTTCGGCGATTTCCCCTAGTATAATGCCTTCAGAAGCCCGTAAAAAATTCGTCAGATCACGACGAAGCCAATCCTCGACGCATTGTGACCGGCAGGCTCCCAGTAGCTATTCCGATCAGGTTTTCCTGAATTATTCGACCCGGATCCAAAATTTCACCACTTTTGGCGATTTCTCGATTTCGGCGATTTCCCCTAGTATAATGCCTTCAGAAGCCCGTAAAAATTCGTCAGATCACGACGAAGCCAATCCTCGACGCATTGTGACCGGCAGGCTCCCAGTAGCTATTCCGATCAGGTTTTCCTGAATTATTCGACCCGGATCCAAAATTTCACCACTTTTGGCGATTTCTCGATTTCGGCGATTTCCCCTAGTATAATGCCTTCAGAAGCCCGTAAAAATTCGTCAGATCACGACGAAGCCAATCCTCGACGCATTGTGGACCGGCAGGCTCCCAGTAGCTATTCCGATCAGGTTTTTCCTGAATTATTCGACCCGGATCCAAAATTTCACCACTTTTGGCGATTTCTCGATTTCGGCGATTTCCCCTAGTATAATGCCTTCAGAAGCCCGTAAAAATTCGTCAGATCACGACGAAGCCAATCCTCGACGCATTGTGACCGGCAGGCTCCCAGTAGCTATTCCGATCAGGTTTTCCTGAATTATTCGACCCGGATCCAAAAATTTCACCACTTTTGGCGATTTCTCGATTTCGGCGATTTCCCCTAGTATAATGCCTTCAGAAGCCCGTAAAAATTCGTCAGATCACGACGAAGCCAATCCTCGACGCATTGTGACCGGCAGGCTCCCAGTAGCTATTCCGATCAGGTTTTTCCTGAATTATTCGACCCGGATCCAAAATTTCACCACTTTTGGCGATTTTCTCGATTTCGGCGATTTCCCCTAGTATAATGCCTTCAGAAGCCCGTAAAAATTCGTCAGATCACGACGAAGCCAATCCTCGACGCATTGTGACCGGCAGGCTCCCAGTAGCTATTCCGATCAGGTTTTCCTGAATTATTCGACCCGGATCCAAAATTTCACCACTTTTGGCGATTTCTCGATTTCGGCGATTTCCCCTAGTATAATGCCTTCAGAAGCCCGTAAAAATTCGTCAGATCACGACGAAGCCAATCCTCGACGCATTGTGACCGGCAGGCTCCCAGTAGCTATTCCGATCAGGTTTTTCCTGAATTATTCGACCCGGATCCAAAATTTCACCACTTTTGGCGATTTCTCGATTTCGGCGATTTCCCCTAGTATAATGCCTTCAGAAGCCCGTAAAAATTCGTCAGATCACGACGAAGCCAATCCTCGACGCATTGTGACCGGCAGGCTCCCAGTAGCTATTCCGATCAGGTTTTCCTGAATTATTCGACCCGGATCCAAAACTTTCACCCACTTTTGGCGATTTTCTCGATTTCGGCGATTTCCCCCTAGTATAATGCCTTCAGAAGCCCGTAAAAATTCGTCAGATCACGACGAAGCCAATCCTCGACGCATTGTGACCGGCAGGCCTCCCAGTAGCTATTCCGATCAGGTTTTTCCTGAATTATTCGACCCGGATCCAAAATTTCACCACTTTTGGCGATTTCTCGATTTCGGCGATTTTCCCCTAGTATAATGCCTTCAGAAGCCGTAAAAAATTCGTCAGATCACGACGAAGCCAATCCTCGACGCATTGTGGACCGGCAGGCTCCCAGTAAGCTATTCCGATCAGGTTTTTCCTGAATTATTCGACCCGGATCCAAAAATTTCACCACTTTTGGCGATTTCTCGATTTCGGCGATTTCCCCTAGTATAATGCCTTCAGAAGCCCGTAAAAATTCGTCAGATCACGACGAAGCCAATCCTCGACGCATTGTGACCGGCAGGCTCCCAGTAGCTATTCCGATCAGGTTTTCCTGAATTATTCGACCCGGATCCAAAATTTCACCACTTTTGGCGATTTCTCGATTTCGGCGATTTCCCCTAGTATAATTGCCTTCAGAAGCCCGTAAAAATTCGTCAGATCACGACGAAGCCAATCCTCGACGCATTGTGGACCGGGCAGGGCTCCCAGTAGCTATTCCGATCAGGTTTTCCTGAATTATTCGACCCGGATCCAAAACTTCACCACTTTTGGGCGATTCTCGATTTCGGCGATTTTCCCCTAGTATAATGCCTTCAGAAGCCCGTAAAAATTCGTCAGATCACGACGAAGCCAATCCTCGACGCATTGTGACCGGCAGGCTCCCAGTAGCTATTCCGATCAGGTTTTCCTGAATTATTCGACCCGGATCCAAAAATTCACCACTTTTGGCGATTTCTCGATTTTCGGCGATTTCCCCTAGTATAAATGCCTTCAGAAGCCCGTAAAAATTCGTCAGATCACGACGAAGCCAATCCTCGACGCATTGTGACCGGCAGGCTCCCAGTAGCTATTCCGATCAGGTTTTTCCTGAATTATTCGACCCGGATCCAAAACTTTCACCACTTTTTGGCGATTTCTCGATTTCGGCGATTTCCCCTAGTATAATGCCTTCAGAAGCCCGTAAAAATTCGTCAGATCACGACGAAGCCAATCCTCGACGCATTGTGACCGGCAGGCTCCCAGTAGCTATTCCGATCAGGTTTTCCTGAATTATTCGACCCGGATCCAAAACTTCACCACTTTTGGCGATTTCTCGATTTCGGCGATTTCCCCTAGTATAATGCCTTCAGAAGCCCGTAAAAATTCGTCAGATCACGACGAAGCCAATCCTCGACGCATTGTGACCGGCAGGCTCCCAGTAGCTATTCCGATCAGGTTTTCCTGAATTATTCGACCCGGATCCAAAATTCACCACTTTTGGCGATTTTCTCGATTTCGGCGATTTCCCCTAGTATAATGCCTTCAGAAGCCCGTAAAAAATTCGTCAGATCACGACGAAGCCAATCCTCGACGCATTGTGACCGGCAGGCTCCCAGTAGCTATTCCGATCAGGTTTTCCTGAATTATTCGACCCGGATCCAAAACTTCACCACTTTTGGCGATTTCCTCGATTTCGGCGATTTCCCCTAGTATAATGCCTTCAGAAGCCCGTAAAAAATTCGTCAGATCACGACGAAGCCAATCCTCGACGGCATTGTGACCGGCAGGCTCCCCAGTAGCTATTCCGATCAGGTTTTCCTGAATTATTCGACCCGGATCCAAAACTTCACCACTTTTGGCGATTTCTCGATTTCGGCGATTTTCCCCTAGTATAATGCCTTCAGAAGCCCGTAAAAATTCGTCAGATCACGACGAAGCCAATCCTCGACGCATTGTGACCGGCAGGCTCCCAGTAGCTATTCCGATCAGGTTTTCCTGAATTATTCGACCCGGATCCAAAACTTCACCACTTTTGGCGATTTCTCGATTTCGGCGATTTCCCCTAGTATAATGCCTTCAGAAGCCCGTAAAAATTCGTCAGATCACGACGAAGCCAATCCTCGACGCATTGTGACCGGCAGGCTCCCAGTAGCTATTCCGATCAGGTTTTCCTGAATTATTCGGACCCGGATCCAAAATTTCACCACTTTTGGCGATTTCTCGATTTCGGCGATTTCCCCTAGTATAATGCCTTCAGAAGCCCGTAAAAATTCGTCAGATCACGACGAAGCCAATCCTCGACGCATTGTGACCGGGCAGGCTCCCAGTAGCTATTCCGATCAGGTTTTCCTGAATTATTCGACCCGGATCCAAAATTTCACCACTTTTGGCGATTTCTCGATTTCGGCGATTTCCCCTAGTATAATGCCTTCAGAAGCCCGTAAAAATTCGTCAGATCACGACGAAGCCAATCCTCGACGCATTGTGACCGGCAGGCTCCCAGTAGCTATTCCGATCAGGTTTTCCTGAATTATTCGACCCGGATCCAAAATTTCACCACTTTTGGCGATTTCTCGATTTCGGCGATTTCCCCTAGTATAATGCCTTCAGAAGCCCGTAAAAATTCGTCAGATCACGACGAAGCCAATCCTCGACGCATTGTGACCGGCAGGCTCCCAGTAGCTATTCCGATCAGGTTTTCCTGAATTATTCGACCCGGATCCAAAATTTCACCACTTTTGGCGATTTCTCGATTTCGGCGATTTCCCCTAGTATAATGCCTTCAGAAGCCCGTAAAAATTCGTCAGATCACGACGAAGCCAATCCTCGACGCATTGTGACCGGCAGGCTCCCAGTAGCTATTCCGATCAGGTTTTCCTGAATTATTCGACCCGGATCCAAAACTTCACCACTTTTGGCGATTTTCTCGATTTCGGCGATTTCCCCTAGTATAATGCCTTCAGAAGCCCGTAAAAATTTCGTCAGATCACGACGAAGCCAATCCTCGACGCATTGTGACCGGCAGGCTCCCAGTAGCTATTCCGATCAGGATTTTCCTGAATTATTCGACCCGGATCCAAAAACTTCACCACTTTTGGCGATTTCTCGATTTCGGCGATTTCCCCTAGTATAATGCCTTCAGAAGCCCGTAAAAATTCGTCAGATCACGACGAAGCCAATCCTCGACGCATTGTGACCGGCAGGCTCCCAGTAGCTATTCCGATCAGGTTTTCCTGAATTATTCGACCCGGATCCAAAACTTCACCACTTTTTGGCGATTTCTCGATTTCGGCGATTTCCCCTAGTATAATGCCTTCAGAAGCCCGTAAAAATTCGTCAGATCACGACGAAGCCAATCCTCGACGCATTGTGGACCGGCAGGCTCCCAGTAGCTATTCCGATCAGGTTTTCCTGAATTATTCGACCCGGATCCAAAACTTTCAACCACTTTTGGCGATTTCTCGATTTCGGCGATTTCCCCTAGTATAATGCCTTCAGAAGCCCGTAAAAATTCGTCAGATCACGACGAAGCCAATCCTCGACGCATTGTGACCGGCAGGCTCCCAGTAGCTATTCCGATCAGGTTTTTCCTGAATTATTCGACCCGGATCCAAAAACTTCACCACTTTTGGCGATTTCTCGATTTCGGCGATTTCCCCTAGTATAATGCCTTCAGAAGCCCGTAAAAATTCGTCAGATCACGACGAAGCCAATCCTCGACGCATTGTGACCGGCAGGCTCCCAGTAGCTATTCCGATCAGGTTTTCCTGAATTATTCGACCCGGATCCAAAACTTCACCACTTTTGGCGATTTCTCGATTTCGGCGATTTCCCCTAGTATAATGCCTTCAGAAGCCCGTAAAAATTCGTCAGATCACGACGAAGCCAATCCTCGACGCATTGTGACCGGCAGGCTCCCAGTAGCTATTCCGATCAGGTTTTCCTGAATTATTCGACCCGGATCCAAAACTTCACCACTTTTGGCGATTTCTCGATTTCGGCGATTTCCCCTAGTATAATGCCTTCAGAAGCCCGTAAAAATTCGTCAGATCACGACGAAGCCAATCCTCGACGCATTGTGACCGGCAGGCTCCCAGTAGCTATTCCGATCAGGTTTTCCTGAATTATTCGACCCGGATCCAAAACTTCACCACTTTTGGCGATTTCTCGATTTCGGCGATTTCCCCTAGTATAATGCCTTCAGAAGCCCGTAAAAATTCGTCAGATCACGACGAAGCCAATCCTCGACGCATTGTGACCGGCAGGCTCCCAGTAGCTATTCCGATCAGGTTTTCCTGAATTATTCGACCCGGATCCAAAACTTCACCACTTTTGGCGATTTCTCGATTTCGGCGATTTCCCCTAGTATAATGCCTTCAGAAGCCCGTAAAAATTCGTCAGATCACGACGAAGCCCAATCCTCGACGCATTGTGACCGGCAGGCTCCCAGTAGCTATTTCCGATCAGGTTTTCCTGAATTATTCGACCCGGATCCAAAACTTTCACCACTTTTGGCGATTTCTCGATTTCGGCGATTTTCCCCTAGTATAATGCCTTCAGAAGCCCGTAAAAATTCGTCAGATCACGACGAAGCCAATCCTCGACGCATTGTGGACCGGCAGGCTCCCAGTAGCTATTCCGATCAGGTTTTCCTGAATTATTCGACCCGGATCCAAAAACTTCACCACTTTTGGCGATTTCTCGATTTCGGCGATTTCCCCTAGTATAATGCCTTCAGAAGCCCGTAAAAATTCGTCAGATCACGACGAAGCCAATCCTCGACGCATTGTGACCGGCAGGCTCCCCAGTAGCTATTCCGATCAGGTTTTCCTGAATTATTCGACCCGGATCCAAAACTTCACCACTTTTGGCGATTTCTCGATTTCGGCGATTTCCCCTAGTATAATGCCTTCAGAAGCCCGTAAAAATTCGTCAGATCACGACGAAGCCAATCCTCGACGCATTGTGACCGGCAGGCTCCCAGTAGCTATTCCGATCAGGTTTTCCTGAATTATTCGACCCGGATCCAAAACTTCACCACTTTTGGCGATTTCTCGATTTCGGCGATTTCCCCTAGTATAATGCCTTCAGAAGCCCGTAAAAATTCGTCAGATCACGACGAAGCCAATCCTCGACGGCATTGTGACCCGGCAGGCTCCCAGTAGCTATTTCCGATCAGGTTTTCCTGAATTATTCGACCCGGATCCAAAACTTCACCACTTTTGGCGATTTTCTCGATTTCGGCGATTTCCCCTAGTATAATGCCTTCAGAAGCCCGTAAAAATTCGTCAGATCACGACGAAGCCAATCCTCGACGCATTGTGACCGGCAGGCTCCCAGTAGCTATTCCGATCAGGTTTTCCTGAATTATTCGACCCGGATCCAAAAACTTCACCACTTTTGGCGATTTCTCGATTTCGGCGATTTCCCCTAGTATAATGCCTTCAGAAGCCCGTAAAAATTCGTCAGATCACGACGAAGCCAAATCCCTCGACGCATTGTGACCGGCAGGCTCCCCAGTAGCTATTCCGATCAGGTTTTCCTGAATTATTCGACCCGGATCCAAAACTTTCACCACTTTTGGCGATTTCTCGATTTTCGGCGATTTCCCCTAGTATAATGCCTTCAGAAGCCCGTAAAAATTCGTCAGATCACGACGAAGCCAATCCTCGACGCATTGTGACCGGCAGGCTCCCAGTAGCTATTCCGATCAGGTTTTCCTGAATTATTCGACCCGGATCCAAAACTTCACCACTTTTGGCGATTTCTCGATTTTCGGCGATTTCCCCTAGTATAATGCCTTCAGAAGCCCGTAAAAATTCGTCAGATCACGACGAAGCCAATCCTCGACGCATTGTGACCGGCAGGCTCCCAGTAGCTATTCCGATCAGGTTTTCCTGAATTATTCGACCCGGATCCAAAAACTTCACCACTTTTGGCGATTTCTCGATTTCGGCGATTTCCCCTAGTATAATGCCTTCAGAAGCCCGTAAAAAATTCGTCAGATCACGACGAAGCCAATCCTCGACGCATTGTGACCGCAGGCTCCCCAGTAGCTATTCCGATCAGGTTTTCCTGAATTATTCGACCCGGATCCAAAACTTCACCACTTTTG